>OMNN01101730.1:11256-37338 GCA_900302755.1 Chromis chromis
TTAACAATTTAAAAAAAAAAAATTTTAAAATAAAAATAAAAACTTAATAAAAATTTCTCTTCACTAAGATTATGATGCATGAAGAATTCCCAGTAATCAGAAACTACTTCTTGCTCTTCATAGGGAGACAAAGATGTTATATTTTCTCACTTTTCACGTGAGAAATAAAACTTGGCATTCTTTGTGCTGCAGTATGACTGCTCACATTACTGCCCTCTAATTTTAGCATTTTAACAATTCCACTTGTTCAGCTTCTGGACTTTTTTTGCTTCACAAAATAAATCAGGTGAAGGTAAAGGGGTGTTATTTAACTTGTTAAACGTGTTTTCTGTATGCGGTTATGGAAAACTGCAAATTTTATTGCACATTTTTGCAATAAGCAGACACCAATATAGTCTTTCTTGAATTTTAGTGCAGTATTACTTTTTACTTTTGGTTCGTGTAACACTTTGCAGTTCTCCTTCTACTTCTTCAAATTGCAAAAATCTAATGAAAATGGGTTTGAAGCTTTCACTATCAATCTTATTTGGTTACTTCACATATTGATTATTGTCTAGTTTTTCTTTGTTCACCTTTATGCTGTCGGTTCATATTTTATTTTTGAACAAAATCAAAAAATGATTCATTAGTCTGATGTTCATCTGTGTTTTGCACTTGTGGTTGGACTGTACCATTTGCACCTGAGGGGTAGCCTTTAGGCAGCAATGGACCCAGTAGTGCATCTGACCATGCAATAATTTTTTGGATAGACTTTATTATTATTATTATTATTATTATTATTATATTGTTGTCTTTGCTTTCATTTGTATATTTATTCAGTTATGCAGCCATTCATTAATTTATGTATTAACATCTAGGACTACTCTGTTTAATCTGAACCACAACCCCAATAATGTCAATACATTAGCCTAAAGCTCCAGTCTATGATCATGTTCACATACTGTATGTCTCCAAACCATATCCAATGTAGGGTAGCAGCAAATTATAGCATGGTCAGATGTGCTATACATAATGTAGTTGCCCCCAGGCGCTACAGTCCAACCACGAAACACAGAAATGGAAAATTAGAATACTGAGATTTTTATTTTCATTAAAACTCCAATTCTGAAACAACAACCCAAACACAATTAAAAATTAAACTGATAGAAAATTTGCCCTTAGTGAAGTAATCTCAGAAAATGGATAATGAAAGTTTGAAACCCATTTTTTGTGTGATTCATTTGGTGGAATGATCCGGACAAAGAACGGCAAAAGCATTACATGGACCCATTTAGGAATTGTCAACCGATGACTGACGCCACAGAGGGAAACCTTTTCCTTCCAGCAGATCACAAAAGTCAACATCCGAAGCACTTTGGACAGATAAAGTGGAAATTGAGCTCTGTGGAGCAGCATTTGTCAAGCATACAAGGCTGCCTGTGGCACAGGAAACATTGCAAAGATAGAGAGAAGAACAGATTTCTTGAAATATCAGCAATTTCTGGATTTAAATGTCATGCAGTCAATCAAGAAAGGGAAACTGAAAAGAGTCTGGCTAAGAAATATAAGCTGAAGCTTTTGGAATGGCTCTCACAGTTTCCTGACTTGGAAAAAAAAATCTGTGGGTAGATCTTCCACATGCTGTGCCAACAAGACCTGCGAAAAATATCTCAGAACTTAAAGTGATCTGCAAGGAAGAGTGTCTGAAGTACTAAGTACCGACTTACTGACTGTCCAAATGGTTGCACATGCTGCAATTATAAACTAAAATAGAGACAAAAGGTAAAGGTGCATTAACATTTGAGGACATGCATAATTTGTGTGTCTGCTGCGGGCGTTGTATTTACTTAATTTCCTTTCAAAAAGCAACAAAATACAGAATTTGCCTCAAGGTGCAGACAACTTTATTTTCAAGCATACATCCTTTGCTTTCTCTCAGTATCTGTTTTATGTTTATGTACTTATTGTACTGTGATAGCTATTTGTATTCTTGCTCAGGACAAGATGCAAATTAGCTGCTAACTAACTCTGGTGCAATTACTTTAATTGTGCACTGTCCCTCCAAAAGTAAATAATAAAATAATCTGGAAATATGAAGTATGCGCAGCAAGCAAGAAAGCGAAACTGTATTAGAGTATAGCCTTAGCCAATAGCCTTGTGTTATTTTGTGCAGGATATTTGATAATGTGCTTATTCTGAACCTAACAAGTTTCAGAGAAGCCCCTTTAAATGCGTCATTTGATAGAAAAACACAACATATGACACATAGAAGAAGAACTACTGTAAAGACAGTATGAATCAGCATGTAAATGTAGTTACTTTAGCTGCCATGTACATAAACTTGTACACATATCGAGACTATATCAAAGAACAACCTGTAGACGTCCTGCAGTATTTCCCCCGATGTGATCCAGCGAGTCTTTTAGCCACCTGTCAACATGGACTTCTACTCTCTGCCTGGATCTCCTTCACTTCTCCTCCTGGGAGTCTGTTCTGGAGCTTCAATAAGTTTCTGCGAATATACAAGGAACTCAGATGGCCTCCCACTTCTCTCTCTTTCTCTGCATCTCCCTTTTTGTAGGCACAGTGGGATGGACTGACGGGGCACATTGTCCTTAATAAGACAGATGGCCTGAGGAGAGACTTTGATTTGGACATCATCAGCCTCAAAGAGGACGGCACTGCCAGGGTGAGCACAGAGGCCTGGAACAGCCAATTACACCACTCTCATGCTGCTTCTACGCCGCCTGATTCATTCCATTAAGGCGTGTGTGTGTATGTGTGTGTGTGTCTATATGAAAAACAGTGAAAGAGGTACTGCACAGAGTTTGTTTCCTATAATCCATCCGCATATTTATTATTTAGCTCAGATTTGTCCCATCATGAATATTAACAATGCTGCAACAAGTGTTTGTTTTTCTCCACACTGTGCCTCTTGTTGCCCTCTTTGCAATTTCTAAAGGGCATAGCGGAGGGCGGAAGTCGCCTCACGAAAAGGTGGATCAAGGTTTGTGCCAGCGCCCTGTTTGGTCGAAGCCTTTGTTGTTTGCCCCTCCTCGCCCTGTTCTCACTCTATATGCTGTGCACCTTCCTGCTCCTTGCCTTGTCAACCTTGTTTCTCTTCACTGATTTTGTGTACAGCAATGCCATGTATTTGACATTTCAGTTTCCCCCTGTTTGGGTATTGCCACTCTTCTGACAGTTGTCAGAACTTTTTCAGGAGTGGTACAGAAAAAATACTGAATTCATTTGTTTAAATAGACATAGCAGCACCTCTATTAGAGTAAGACGTAAATCCTGCAATTTCACTTAATGTAATGTCACTCCGTTTCCACAGCTGGGGGTTGTGAGTAGTAAGAAAGAAATAAGCAAATGCATCTTTCGCTTTTGCAGAGACTTGTCTGCTACTTAGCAACTATTAGACTGCCGTCATACTTTCATGGAAATCATACCGGATAGATGGATTTAATTGCAGCCAAGAGGGATCCAGTTAGCTGAAGAGATGACAGCTTAAGTTGTGTTTGAAGACTTGCTACAAGGCAGGCAGGCAGATTTCCTTTGCTGGTGTTTGGCCCATGGGCCAGTGCACGAGTTAAATCTCACTCTAGCGGAATTTTTAAAGATGTGCATCAAATCATCTCTATAATTCCGACCAAGTAAATCAAAATAACTTAAATGAAGTTGAATCTTTAGAGCAAAATTCTTGTTAAGGGGCTTTGCTTTTTAAAGTTTTATGAGTTTCAAACTCTTGGTTTAGTCTCAACAACATATAGCTCCTGTAAATACTTAAGTAACAGTTATTGCCTATGCTTATCACCATAAAACCAATGATTTGATGATTGAAAGAACAAATGTTGAATTAATTCATCACCTCAAACGCAGTTTTTTTTGTCAGAAGTTGGCAAAGTTCTTCTTCTCCGTCTGCCTCAGTTGTCAGACAGACAGGTGTGTAGGCAGGCGGCAGCTGTCAAGGTGCAGAAGCAGTGATTTCTGCTGTAATTTTAATTCCATTCAGTGCTTTTAGCCCTCAAAAGCCTCCCCTCAGAGGAAATACCACTATATGGTAAGCACATCACAAAAAACGGCTGACTTTATGGTCATGAAAAATGAATTATCTGTCCGTTGCAGTCGTGTTAGTTCTTGGGCACTGGAGTGTTAAATACACTCTGAAGAGGAGGATGAGACTAAACAAAGTAAAAGTCTCCTGAGAAATGAAGTATTTTCTCTTAAAGCTGTTGACTTCTCTGGAAATAATGTGTTTTTTTCCCCCCTCAGCTTTCTTGGCCTGGCTTAGTAACGTCTCAGGCTCTTGTAACGCTTTTCCAGTCTGATTTGGTTCTGGATGAGGATGAGCTTTAGGATTCACAGATAACATTTTACTCACAGCATATGAGAGAGAATTCCTGTCAGTTTTTATAGCACACTGTGTTGTTGAGAACTGCTCTGGTGCGCATGATAAATTTGCAGGGCTATACACAGTAAATCCATGACTTGGGGGTTTAAAAGATGATGACTGTGTGCACTGTGGTCGTCCCAGGCTATATATTTTAGCATTAATTTCATTGACTTTGTCAGATTACCTTATTACCTAAACTTCAAACTGACTAATCACGCGGTTGATATTCATAGTTCACAGTTCAACTACATATAACATGAGCTAGATTCCGTGAAATCACACCATCTGAGGCCAAAACGTTCTCCACACTTAAAAAAATATTGTCCCTACTCCGTCCATTAATCTTTGAGATTGAGGACAATACAATTAATTAAGTGCAACCCCTTCCCCAGAGTTCCTCATCTGCAGTGTCCAGAGATAAGACAGATTTATGGACTCCTGCACAGAGTGGACTCTTGCAAAAGTGCCACGGTGGAGATATAGAGTGCTTTTAGCGAGGTTATAAGTGAGCACATTTTCCATCTGCCTGACTGGGTTAAGGAATAATAAGGATGGAACGTAATGAAGAGTGAAAAGTATGTTATCTTTTGGAATAGGTAATGCCACGTAACCCTTCTCGGCGAAATGAATTGTGAAAAATACGACTGTACCTTTCTGCAGAGCTCGGTTTAATAAGAGGTACTGATGCGTTCACTACTACTCATCCTCTTATGCACGGAGTGAATGAACGGGCCATTGTTTCTGAATAAAAACACCAAAAAGCATTACTTTTTGTTCACGGAGTGAATTTGCCAGAGGAGGAAAAGCATCATCTCTGTCACTTGCTTTAGCTCTATTAACAATGAAGCGTAACAATTTAATGTCCTTAGCTTGATTGCATCACTGTCATGAACTCTCTTGACCTTTGGTTGGCTCTTTAACGCTGAGTGGATTTGAAGGGTCAAAATCCAGCTGCCAGGCGTCAGTCCTAATCTGATAACTGTCTGGATTATACCGCCTGCTCCGACAAATCAGACGGTCTCATTCACACCATGCTGTCTTTTATCCTCGCTGATGCTTACCGATTCCTCCCTTCTCCATTCATGCTGTCCCTGTTGGTGTGATTTCCCTTTCTTCACCTTTGTATTGAAGTAGAGCTGGAACTAATAATTAGTTTTTGTTAAGATTTAGTCTGCATTATTACGATACTATTACATGATCTATGAAATGTCTCAAAAACCTTACTATAAAAGACCTTACTATTTTTAGTTTATTATTACAAAAGCAACAAACCAGAAGATCCTTACGTGGAATGGGACTCAGGGGGAGAAAAAAATAAAGAATATTTCATGATTAAAACAGTTGCATAAAAGTAAGTTATGCAGAAGTACTATTTTTGTGCATTTTTCACTGTCACTAGAATTTATTTCGGCTTCAAACAATGTTCAATCAATTCAATCCAAAGCAGCAGTTTATTATAACGAAACTGCTGCCTTCACATTTGTTGTGAAAAACAGCTTTGTTTCAGGCTGTACATTAAGTTCAGTACCTGCGAGTCGGAGAAATCCCTGCACACAACAGGAACGATATTGGCTTCCTCCAGAGTAACTCAAACATTTACTTGATGCACAGAGTCTGTTTGGAGCAAAATGCTGCTTCATTTTCATATCCACTGTACATTAAAGTTTTTTTAGCACTTTGCCCAGAATCATCAGAGCAGAGCCGGAGCGAAGAGAAATGTCATAGAGTATAGTGAATAGAGCAAAAGGCTGAAAAGGAGCCAGGAGCATTAGGTCTTTTAACCTTTATACTTCTTTTTCATTTCTCTGTTCGTCGAATCAGAAAATGTGATTAATATGCAGCGTGTTGGAGCACGTTCTAGTTTCCTGTTAAGACTCGGAGACTAAGTAAGCTTCTGTATTTGTTTTCTGAGATTAAAGAAATAATCAATGAGCTTATTTCCTTTAACAGCGCAGGTGGCAGTGATCACAAAACAATACAAATATGGCCTTATTCAAAGCTTTCGCAGACGTAAACATGTATACACTGCAGTCTTCAATAGTGACTTCGATAGCAGATGCCAAACGTAGAGCCGTGTGTTTTGTGATCAAAGTGGCAAATGTGGTTCAATAAATCTGAAGCCCTGTTTGCCTTTCCAGATTGCTGTGTGGAACTCGTACAAGGGGATGAACCTGACGGAGAAGTCCAACCGAGACAAGAATAACAATGTGACAGACTCTCTGGCTAACAGGACTCTTATTGTCACCACAATACAGGTGAGGAGGAGGAAGGAGGAAGGAGGAAGGTTAAACAGAGGACAGCATAGGGAGAAGGAGGGGTGTACATAAGAGATGTGTAGAGCACAGATAGGAGGCACAATAGAGGAAAACGCAATGAATGGATACAATGGTGTTCAGGAGAGGTTAATGAATTGAATAGTATTTTCACAATTTTCTCTTATTGTCACACACAAAGTAGATTCACATTCATCTGCTTCTTAGAATACCTGCATGTATAAATTCAAACATAACTGGATTTGCTTTGTATGCCGTCTCTCTTCCAAGAGTCACCAGATTAAGAATAAAAATCCTGCTTTCTTTATATTAAAGGTTTCTTACTGTGCCCCTTTTCAGCAAATAAATTAAAGTCGCAGTTTTTTCAGCTCCAGATACTGCAATGATGATTCATTTCACCATGACTGTATAACCCTTAGTTTTATTGGCTGTTCTTAAAAGATTGTTTTGCATTGAAAAGAAATGACCTGCTGCATCTGTAATTGACAGCATGAAGCTACCAGTCATAGTTTGCGCTGGACAATTGTTGGTTAGTTAGGCGTTACATAGCACTTGGGTCAAATCTGGAAAGCTGGGAGGCTAACTAATTGTGGGGGGTTTGAAAATGGCAGAAGTAAATGTCAGTCTTGAAAACAAAAATAAAGTTGTTGTTTTGTTTTTTTCCTATACAGGAGAATCCATATGTGATGGTAAAAAAGTCAGACAAGGAGCTGATTGGAAATGACCGATATGAGGGCTACTGTCTGGACCTTTTAAAAGAGCTCTCCAACATCTTGGGTTTCACGTATGAAGTCAGGCTGGTGGGTGATGGGAAATATGGAGCCCAGAATGACAAGGGGGAGTGGAACGGGATGGTCCGGGAGCTGATCGACCACGTGAGTCATTCCAACTCAAATCTTTACATTTTTTTTGTTAATGTGTGCTTAAAAATTGAACTTTTCATGAAGGCTTAATTTTGTTTTCATATTTAAACTCACCCATAATTACAGACTATTGCAGATTCTGAATCAATGTCATGATGAGAAATAACAGTGAAAATTGCCGGCTTTTAACTTTAATTGTTTCAGAGATTTTGTCAAACTTAGCTCTCACATAGCCGAGCGAGATTTCCTTTCATCTCTCTTTTCTCTCTTTACTTTTATTGTTTTGCATTTTTCGCATCAACGTGCGAAAAATGTGCAGAAAGTGAGTCACCGGGCAGTTTAATTAAAAATGTTTATCTCTGATAGCATTTGATATAGCTAAAATTTCACAGGTACCATTTTAAATATCCATAGCACAACTTTCAATCAAATGGGAAATGGTTGAGCAGAAGGCCCCTTATGACTTGCGATGAAATAACCCAGGACTCATTTTGGCTGTTTCAGGTTGCAGACCTTGCCGTAGCTCCTCTGACCATCACCTATGTTAGAGAGAAAGTCATTGACTTCTCCAAGCCCTTCATGACTTTAGGTATCAGCATCCTGTACCGGAAACCTAACGGCACCAATCCGGGCGTGTTCTCCTTTCTTAATCCCTTGTCTCCGGACATCTGGATGTATGTGCTGCTAGCCTGCACAGGAGTCAGCTGTGTGCTCTTTGTGATTGCCAGGTAAGAGGATGGATTATGATAATCAGATGATGTATGATGGAGTAGAAGAATATAATATAGGATATACTGTATAGTATATCATAACTGCTAGCTGAACTGTCCATAGGCCTGGTCAGGTCTGCCAATGCAAAACTGTGCCACATTTTAAAACAATACACAGAGTCATTACTGATGTATGAAATTCACCTGACAAGAATCATAAATTGGCATAACTGCACTTCATCAACTCTCTTGTTTTGCGAAGCTGTTCTAAAATAACAAAAATATATGCTTTTAGCTGTCAGCATTGAATTTCACTGTGCTTGTTAAGTAGCTGGGAGTAATTGCAAACTCTCTTCACCTTTCTCTCAAGTAGTGTGTAAAACCCCTGCCAACATGTTGCACCTAGCAACCCGTTAGTGAAATACATGTGGGGTGAGAGTCAAAATGCAAATCACAATAGAGTGTAGATTGCAGTGGAGAAGAACTGGAGGCGTGCACTGATGTCAAGTGCATGACTGGTGTTCGCCAGTGCCTCAAGATTAGCTACAATGCCAACCTTATTTGAATTTCCTTTCATCTCCCTTTCCCTCTATTCTTTTATTGTCTTGCAGGTTTACTCCGTACGAGTGGTACAACCCACATCCATGCAACCCTTCCTCAACTCTGATACAGAACAATTTCACTTTACTCAACAGCTTCTGGTTTGGTGTTGGAGCTCTCATGCGGCAAGGTATTTCACTGACTGCATCATATATATTTTTATATTTTCAGTGAATAAAATTGCTGTTGGTATGAGAAAGAGAGAAGGTCCACCAAATTAACAAAATACTTTGTTTATCCATGAGCTCAACATTGACAACTAGATCTGTTCTTTGAGCTGACTCCTGTACTGTCAGGTCAACATAATTTGCCTGTGCCTCAGAAAACTATTAAAAATCATAGCTGAGAGACACTAGAACTGCTTTATGATGATATAGCATGACGTTTCAGGTTTGGGCTGTGACAAAACAACTTGAAAGATCAGTGTTTGGGATAAAACAAGTAATTTGTTAAAGTTTTAGAAACATTATGGTTTGCGTTATAATGTGTATTTAGGCGAGGGGAGTTTTTGCTCTTGCAATTGTGAACACGCCTTAAAAAACACAACATTATCTGTCAATCTGAAACAAGAAATCAGAAAAACAGCCCTTTCTTTTGTTAAACTCAGATGTGTAAAGTCTAGACTTGGTTGTTCTGTAACCAGACATTCTCCTTTGCTAATATTGTAATTGCTATGGCCTCTGGAGGGCATTGTCACTTGAACATAAACATACTGCATGTCATTTTGTGGCACTTGGTGAAACAGAAAGGTGAAAAGCCTTGATAACCACTGTATGCAGACAAGGTTGCCAACAACACAGTTTGTCATATAGCAGCTCAAACAGCAAATAATTCTTTCCAGGGTTAATGCAAAAACCTGAGAGATGTACTATGAAGCAGGTTTGACAAAGTCTGGCTTTTTTGTGTTAGCTGGCTTGACAAAACCTAACCGTGACCAGAGATAATGGTTATCATGGTGGTTATCAACTTTCTTTGTTAACCCACGTTTTCTTGATCATGCTCTGAGGTGGGTGAATTTCAATGTTCAGGGATTGATCAAGTTTATCCTCTCCTACTTAAAGCAGAGTCCCATCATTTAACAGTAATTCTGCACAAAGGGGACCGATCGTGTGTCGCCTGCTTTATTAAAGAGGAACAGATTGCTATAATGGAGAGTTATAAATAATATAAAAATGTATTACGGTATGAAGTGTTGCTCCTGCAGATGATGTATGAGGGGAATGCTGGTAGAAAATTATTAATAGTGGAAGTTAATATGTTTATGTTAAAGCTAACATTATAGTCAAGATGTGCTTTCAGGTTGGACACTGTCCCATAATGACGGATACGAGAAAATCAATTCAGTTTTTGGCCAAATCAAAGTGAAATGAATGTTATTGATTGAATATTCTTTACGATTAGACTAATCGGTTTTCTAATCTGTGATCAATACGCTGCAATACCAGCAGGACTTGGCGCCAAATCAGGACCAAACATTAAAATATGTTTGTGTTTTCTGCATCACAACTGAATGCAAGTGGTGGCAATGTGATATGCACAGTTTGCCTGCTGTAACTTCACGGCTTTGTTCAGTGGAATTACTAACATACAGCTAAACAGGTTTGCAGATATAACCTCAGCTGAGAATGTGTATCGCTCAAAGAGAATATTGGGGAAAGAACTGAATATAATCTCCATTGGAGTACATCAACAGTACAGCATCAGTTATCATGGTGATCTAGGTTAAAAGAGAGTCACCTTCATGACATTGAAAACTCACCTCACTGACCCATTAATCTCCATTTATTAGTACCCTCCCCTCTGACCAGAGCTAAAAGCAGATTGCATGTTGGACTTAAATGATCAGGTGGTCAGAGAGACTCTCCACATTCCAAACACTACTGTAGGTTTAAAGTGTTACTAATAACGAACACCACTGACTCTATATTGTCCAGTTCACTCCCTGCACAGCAAAGACTTGACTGACACATACCCTCTGCTCTAAGCTGTTTAATTCAAAACATCAATATTCGCCTCTTATTTTCTCAGAATGCCCTTTCCGTGTAGCCTGGATCCACTTCCAAGAACTGCAGCCAAACCCTGTTATAAGAATTATGTTGGACTTCATGGAGACTTGATCTCCCACAAGGCAGGAGATTTGGGCAGGATAAGTCCGACATGCCTGATTGGATGACCGGCAAACCCACTGACAATATCCATCTACAGCAAAATGCCAGCAGCAAGCTACATTGGTCAGATTTGTCAGAAAGATGACTGTATTCATAAATGAAGAGACAAGAAATTGAAGCTTTCATTATGAATGGGGACAAATTTCTAATTTGATTTGTAATCTGTAAACCGGTTTGTCGAATAACAACATTGTGTGTCCTGCTGCTCCTGTTTTACATGTCGTCATCTTATCAAAAACAAGCTCAGACAGGTTTTATAGCGTAAGCTAACTGTGATATTATACATTATTATGGCATGTAATATAGCTGGTCAGTAGTTTACAGTAACCATGACTTGTTTAGCATGACGATGTGCTGCCTCATTTTCTTTACATTCAGCTTTCTTTAGTCTGTCAGATTTGGTTCTTCTAATTTGTGCTGCTATGTTTGCTTTTTTTTACACCAATATATAGATATTTTTTAGCAACTTATTGTGAGGAAAAAAAGTAGTGCTGAGGGAGAAAATAACTATGCTGCCTGAAGAGATGTACGCTTTATCATTTGGGGCGAGAAGTGAAAGTCCATTTGGAGCTCTGGTGTGAATCACTCTATTACGATAACCCCATGTGAACCAGAGCACTTTGCTTTGGAAGAATATAAAGGTTTTTTTTCCCCAGTTTTTTAAGAGGGTTTTACACATTGTGTTATTATTATTCTGGTTGTATCATTCTGATGTTAGCTTATTCATTCCTGTATTATTCCCAAATTTTCCACCATTTCCACCACTAATTCCTGTTTTCTCTCTTTTTTTGAAAACCTTTACCTTTTAAACTTAATCTTTTGTCTCCCTTTGCTTTGCTTTCAGGCTCAGAGCTGATGCCTAAGGCCCTGTCCACTCGTATAGTTGGGGGTATCTGGTGGTTCTTTACTTTGATCATCATCTCCTCCTATACGGCCAACTTAGCAGCCTTTCTGACTGTGGAACGAATGGACGCACCCATCGACTCGGCGGACGACCTGGCCAAACAGACCAGGATTGAATATGGAGCTGTGAGGGACGGATCCACGATGACCTTTTTCAAGGTAAAGCTAATGCAGGCTTCTGTGCGAATTCTGTTGCAAATGTCAAGTGGAGGCTATTGTCAGTATATTGTATAATTTTCTATTCTAAAAACAAAACTTTTCTGGGATTCATTCTTCAAGAAAACTGTCTTTTACTCAAACCAAGAGCATACAAATCCTATAAATGGATTCTTCATAACAGCTAATAATTGTGAAATGTTTGCAGGCTGTACTTCACATTAGATGTCAGTCCTGAAAAATCTACATGTAATTATACCATTTTAAATGCAACCCAATGTTTTTTTTTTAGAACAATCTTTCAAATAAAAATTGTTCTTATTTCATATTTGTTAAATACCTGTAATTATTAGTTCTACAGTCAAACTCTGCTGTGTTTCTTCACAGGGTTCTAAGTAAATGAATTAAGCACGGTAGTCGCAGTATTGTGTGCTCATTTCTGAAACAAAATTGTACTTTCCTCCCCATCTGGCCATCAGAATGAATTCACAATAACACAACAGCCTATTTGTATTCTGTATTCTATGTCATGTTTTTAGATGTGAGTGTGAGCCAGTGGTGCAGCACCTCCACTTCATAAAATCCTGGTCATATTCCCTCAGCTGCTACCCCTATCATCCTGTATTTTTGCCAAACATCCAATTTAAAAAAAGAAGAAAAAAAAACAAAGAAACAGAGAGAGGTAGAGGTAATTACTTTGATTACAGGAATCGGAGGATGCATCAAGATTTAAGTATATGACTGGATGTGGAGAAGATGCACATCAGGACTACTTGTTTTTTGTGATGTCTGTGCTGAAGTTAGACATATGTTAACTTGTTAGTCCTCATTATATAATGTATCAGCGTGCCGGTGTCCTCAGACAGGGCTGTCACTTCCTTCGCCTCACAGCTACACACTCTCCTTGCATCCTGTGGCTCAGCAGGGGTGATACATGCAGGGCTTTATCCTCCCAGATTGCAGCCAGTGATTACGGCTGCCTGGATAGGAGGAAGCAGGCTGTGTTGATGGCTTGAACAAATTGAATCAGCTGGAGGAGATTTAGAACACAGCTGTCCCATTTTCTCTGACTGAGCAAGGAGAAACAAACACACACATACACCGGGACACACTCTGAAAGATGCATCCTGCTGTATATGTGTGTATGATAGTATTTCAAATCGAGTTAAGTACATCTACGGTGTGTAAATCTGCCGCCTCAGACACGCATAGCCTGTAATTTCCACACAAGTGTGTTAAACTTCTTACAAACTTTTGCCGGTTTGGAATTCTCCTTCAGAAATCAAAGATCTCCACCTATGAGAAGATGTGGGCCTTCATGAGCAGCAGGAAGAACACAGCGTTAGTTAAGAATAACAGGGAAGGCATCACCCGGGTCTTGACGACAGACTACGCCATGCTGATGGAGTCCACCAGCATCGAGTACATCAGCCAGAGAAACTGCAACCTCACACAGATCGGAGGTCTCATAGACTCCAAGGGCTATGGAGTGGGAACGCCTATTGGTAAGAAAAATGACTTCCATCTCACTGCCATCTTTGTCATTTATTAAAGAACGAAAAGCCCCAAAGAAAAGCCGGTGAAGAAAAAAAGGCAATTACATCTCTTTTTACTGTAATGGAACATGGATTTAAAATAAGCCACTTATTTTATACCTAAAATGAGAACAGAACTCTTCTATTTTGACGGGTACTTTTAACACAGCAAAACTCATTCAAACTTCCATGCATCCATGACTTGTCCTCTATGATCGATTGCACACATTTAACCCTAGTGTAGGTCAAAACAAGCCACAGAGAAGTAAATACTGTACAAATCCCATTTTTACAAGCGCCTCTAAAAGTGTTAAAAATGCACTGAAGGTCTTATGTTACGGGAACAGAATTTCAATAGAATCTCTGTAAATGGAGGCTTTTGTGCATTTGATACCAATTTTATTTTATTTGGAATTTGAATGTTTAAGTGCAGAGCTGCGATCCCGTATCCTCAGCATGCAAATGCACTTCCATCAAAAAAGCTCTGCCAGCTGTTCAAATGGGCAAATGTTCCTGTAAGGTTTTCAGCCAGTTTTGTTGGATTGAGTACTTAAACTGGAAGCAAGTCAACCTGCTGGACCATGTTTGCAGTCGGGCACCGTTGGATGTTTACTCAAGCAATACTTAACATCTTGCATCTCTCTTGTGCTTTCTCTTTTCCTCTCGAGATGTTCTTTAGTCTTTCATTTAGTTTTCATTTATTTATCTTAATATATTCTGCTTTTTGCCTTTTACCAGATTTCACATTAGGAACATGCTCCACACCTGCATAAGTTGCACACATCTATGGGGAGAGTTTGCCAAGTAGAAGGCATACATTTAAATGTATGGGCACTGTGGAAATGATGAAGGTGTTGAACAGCAGAAGGTGCAGTGATTTTCTAATAGAGCAAAAAGTGCATTTAAAACTAAAATTATGTGAAAGGAAAACAATACACAAAATCCAAAGTTCAAAGCCGAGATGCTCTTCTCTCCACAGACATTAGGAAGGCATACAAATCTCTATACTTCTGCATTATAGGTTTCTATCTATTTGTCATCTGTCCCTTTTTACGGTATGTTTTTAACAATATGTCCTTAGATATCTCGTTCCCTCTGGCTGTCTTACCTTGCCATTTATGGAATGCTTTTTTATGGATGCACCACGGGTGGAAGGCACATCCAAAATTCCTGCAACGTGAGACAATAAAGTGAAGCTTGAATCTTGACACACCTCCACCAGAGACTCAAGTTTCCTTCATGTCAGCAGGCCAACCTGATGAGCCTGTTGTCAGCCTGCTCTCACTCTGCTGCCTTTAGAAAAGATCCCGCATTGTTGGAAATAATAACGCCCACCACAGAATGGAGGAACATCTGCCGGGTAGATGATAAAGATAGATAGATGATAAATTGGCACTTACCTGTGCTAATACAGTCCAGTCTGTATTCAACATCAGGTAAAAGCCACTAGCAAGTCTGAACTAAATGCAGACATGTAAAGAGAACCTGCACCTCTTAGATGCTGTAGCTGAAGATTCTGATAATCTTTAATTTAGAACACTAAGAGATGTTTCTGCCTGCGTGTCCATGGTTGCAGTTTATGTGATATAGCATTAAGACCACTGAAGACTGATGCAAAGCAGAAAAATGACGCCACCCTCCCCTCCAGTATCCAACTGGTAGACGTTGGGACTGAATGTGCATCAGAACCAGTCCCACCAATTACTGACTCATTTATCAGTTATGATGTGTTTGGCGGGATGTGCAGGAACTCGGTACAGGTTCAGGTTTAAGGTTAAAGACATCCTTAAGAACTAAATACACAACTGAGTGGCGCACCGCTTTTGGAGCCTTAGGCTGATACCCTCAGGGCAGAGGGCTGAGCTGACAAGCGAGTCTGTTCAGCTCCTTCCTCACCTGATCAACAAGCTTCAGTGTACTGCTGGATGTTGTGTGTCTGTGCATGTGTGTGTTTGTGTGTGTGTGTGGTGAGCGTGGAGTCAAAGCAACAAGAAGAAAGTAACAGGCACTAGTGATATAGAAATATGAGCTTTCTTGATACTGTTAAATGAAGAGAATATGATTTCATGCATATTAAAGCCTTACTTGAAATGCATTTTAAATATCAATAAGCATTTCCTCATCAGGGCTGCGATGCCTTTTTCAATTTAGGCATTAAAAAGTAATTATCAGTATAGAATGACAAGTGAGTAGTGGCATGCAATTGCTCTGTAAATGTAATGTGTTTCTGTTCACCCTCACCAGGCTCTCCATACAGGGATAAAGTCACCATCGCCATCCTTCAGCTGCAGGAGGAAGGGAAGCTGCACATGATGAAGGAGAAGTGGTGGAGAGGAAACGGCTGTCCAGAGGAGGACAACAAGGAGGCCAATGCCCTGGGCGTGGAAAACATCGGCGGCATCTTCATCGTCCTGGCCGCCGGTCTGGTCCTCTCTGTGTTTGTTGCTATCGGAGAGTTCATCTACAAGGCCCGCAGGAACGCTGACATAGAGGAGGTGAGTAAGGCTGCTGCTCCTCTGCTGCCTGAAGATGACAAAAGGCTGCACTTTGCTCACAGCAGACTTTAAAATGAGCTGTGAAAGTATCGTCAAAGAAAGAAATACAGTTTAATTGCAGGCTGCTACAAATCAAGAGTTTCATAAGAATTTCGAATGTTCATTCTTTTACTGATTTTTTTCCGTGTAAGGAATTTTGTGTTTAGCTTTCCTTTGCTAGTTACGGAGACTTTTTTTTTTTGAAGAATAGATGTGATTGTTCAACTTTATTTGCTCGGTTTAATTAATTTGCTCAATATAATACTTGCACTTGCAGGCGGTGTGTTTGCGAAAAAATCGTTGCATGGATTTATGACTTATCAGTGTCTCACAGTCCTCAGCGGTAAACAATGAGCCACACAGAGTAAAGAAGTGCTGAATTGTCGGTGCCAAATGACAGACGACTAAACCATTCATTCTCTGTTATTTGTGTAACTTAATTATTTCTTATATTCCCACAATATGTCATCAGTACTGGATTATCCCCAAACATACATGCTTTGCTTCTTCTTCTTAGCGACGAAAAGCCAAAGCCATGAAAAGGAAAAGATATGATTACTTTGTTTGCTTTTGTCTTATTTTTGAGTTTTTTCATGCTTCTCCTTTTCCATATTTTTTATTTACTTATCAGATTTTCTTTCTAGCCTATTTATTTCTCTTGTGTTTTCTCTTCCATCCCTCTTTTTTCTTCTTCTTCTTTGCGTCAGGCCTTTTGTTTCTTTTATGGGGTGCAATCCCGTCAGTTTCAGCGTCGCGGCTCCACCTCCTCCTCTGGCACCTCTTTATCTACTGATCTGGAGAGCGGCAGGCTGCTGGGGGATGACACAGAGTAGCCGTGGCAGCACATATACTACAACACACACTCACTCTAGATGATAGGTTTGTAACCAGGCAATCCCCTCCCTCTGCCCTTTTTGAAAATATCCCAGCATACCTTGCACCTTCACCTTCGCCTCCAGCTTTACCCGATCCCAATTACTCCACTTTCAATACGCGACCCGCAAAATGTCTGTTTTGTCTTGTGCTTGTGTTCACCTGTGATGTCAGTGATCTTTCCGACAACTTCAGGCCACAACAGACTGCCAGCTTTATTCTTGTTATTGTAAAACCATTGATACATTCAGGCAAAGTTGAATGAAATTGCAATATGGTTTTACACAGCTTTTCTCCTAGAATTTTAATAACCAGGTTTATTTCTTCTGTAAGACAGTAGTTTTAGAGGCTTGCAAGTTTGAATACATCTTATCTTCATTATATGTGACCTCTCATTTGCATGCTCTTGTCATGTGTGAGGAGCACTTAACTGATTGAAGCCTGAAAATATGGATTTTTATGATAGAAACACTTAAAACATTAAGAAAGTGTGAGTCCAAAATTATGAAAATTCAGTATAATTTTCAAATTGCAGCATCTCAGTTCACACTGTATAAAAAGTTCAGTGTGGTGTTAAGCTGTTTTCCTGCATCTGGTTAAGTAGTTTTCCAATAGAAGTTTTGGTCTCAGCAGACGTGTGTGTGTACTTAGGATGCCTTTTGGGAAATCAAAAGATAGGAAAAGTTATTTGAATATTTTCCTTCTCATTAACCTTACTGGTAGACTGGTTTGGTTGGCTGAAATTCGATTAATGGTGATTGAACAATGTGTCGAGTTGAGATGTCCCCTGACACCAATCCAGGGCCGAAAGTAAAGTTGTAACTTCATAAATAACCTCTGGTGACTGCAGACCGTTTTAACAGAAGTAATGATGGATGGGACCACAGAGGAATATACATTTCAAGGGCTTCGCTGCTCCCCTGAACTGACCTTGTCATCTAGATCCATCTGTCTCTGAAGTAAAACACAAGAAAATATTCAGTTAGGTATGGCGAGTATTAACTACAAAGAATAACTGATGCCACTGCCACTGAAGGGCATAAAATCAGTTCACATAAAGAGTGCATATTACATAAACCCCTTAGTAAAGATACCTGATTTTGTGTGTGTGTGCAAAGGTGAAATGCACTCAGAGTGCTACGTGACGAGAGTCTGTAACTCTGTGATATGACAAGTAAATTAATTTCAACTTCATACTTGATTTAGTTCCAGTCAGGCGTGATTATATTTCCGCAATGTTCTACTAAGTCCAAAGCATATATAACTCCATCCTGTGGTTTTTGGCAGCCTTTAAGGGTAGAATTTGGAGCAAGGTAGGTTTTCTCCACTGATGCTGAGTGTTTCTGGTGTTCGTGGGAAACCCTGCAGGAAGCCATGTTTGGTTGAGAAGTCTTAGGTAAAGTCTGCAGATAAAAGAAGACGATCTTCAGGTGTCCTTGGCTCCAAAGACCCAACAGATAAACCGCAAACGCTGTGCCGCGAATGATGATTTGCAAAATAAATTTTGCGAACGCACCATCCAGAAGGGAGCAAAAAATAAAAGGCAAATAAGCATGATTGAAGATTAATGTGTTCAATGCAATGTAATATTCAGCAAATTTCCTGGGGCTTTTCATTTCAGACGGCCTTCTCTTTGATAATTTCAAATTATTACCATATTATGAATTCATAGCTTCCTGCAGTAGGATGCCGCACAGCAGACACTGCCCTTCATCTCTTGTCTGTGTAATTGGATTTTATGATGAGACAACAGAGTCTTTTACAACTCTTTTAGATACATTTACAGTTTGTGTGTGGTTTGTCATTTCTGGACAGCTGTCTTGAGCTTATTGGCTGCATTCACTCAAACTCCTAGAAGCTGTATCCAATAATTCCCCAACTAGTGCCGTTACATAGCAGAGATCATTTATTTTTATGTTACTGTAATACATTCATGCCCTTTAAACTTGTAGCCAAGGTTCACAAAGATTGTAATGGATTTATTGGAAATCATCTTTATTGGTGTCTTAACCCCGACTTTTAATTATTCATCTCTTTGCCAGTGCATGTCTTTTAGCGCCGTGATGGAGGAGTTGGGTATGTCCCTGCAGTGTTACAAAGGCATCCGGAGGAGGTCGCGGCCTCACAGCGGGGCGAGGTCAGCTTGCATCTTCTGTCAACCCAAACGCACCGCAAGGAGGGAGGGAGGGAGACGAGACTCTAGCACTTGAGCCTTGGATATTAAAAAAAAGTGATGGATCAGAGACTGCTATTTGATCTCTTCCCACTTCTCAGATTTGTCCATGGGCCACCACCTGGTATGAAGTTGTTTCCTCATCAACCCTGTCTTTAGACCGTCTGTGTGTGCATAGTACATGAAGCATTATAATGTAGATGTAGTTTACAGCATCATAGTCTTGTACCAACAATAATAATGTTTAAACAGGTGACGACTGCAAGAATCAAATCTCTCTCATAATATAAAACCATTGCTGTTCCCTCATGACTGTAGATTACTGTTGAGCAGTTTGCACAGTTGAGTCTGCACACTTTCTGGATCCTCCCATTGTGTAAATGTATGATGACTTCACTGATTTTCAGAATTAAAAAAAGATTTTTGCATTTTTTTAAACCGTTGTGCGATTGGTTACTGTTGTTGCATATGGCTGGTGGTGTTGTGTGTGCCGCATGTTTCCTTTGTATGCCTACTGGCAGCCAGCAAAGTGGCTTCAGAGTGGATTACTGAGCCAAGCGTGGCCAGTGAAAAGAGATAACGACCTCTAAGGAAAGACGGGAACACACCTGCTGTTTTATACCCTTCAACCACCAACATCACAAACATCAAACCAGACACACACATTCACTCACACAGACACGCACGCTGTAGCCACACGAATACCTGTGATCATGAAACATTGCTGTCAGTGCATCAGGTAAAAAAAAAAAGGATATGATACAGGGAGAAGGGAAGGACAAAATGAGAAGGAGGCTTTTTTCCTCTTTTTTTTTAAATGCGTGAAATCCTCAGGAGGTCAAAGACAAAACACTACTTTTTTGTTCCCCTGGGAGTAACAGTCTTGTTTTTCAATAAGTCCTTTTTTTCTTGCAGCTCTCATTTGTCAAATCTGAAAGCCTGTGGGGAAAGCTTGTCTCCCACTAGTGACAGTGGATCCCAGTGGATGTGTGTGTTCAAAAAACGGAATAACTTCTGCCATGATGAGATTTGCTACTTTTTAAATACATTACTAACTTGACATGCATGTTACATGGTTTACCTACCTGCAGCTGTATAATTCATGGTTCGTTTATGAAAAAATAATTGGTACAGAACTTTAATATTAACAAAAATCCATTATTTTGACAATCTAGCAGATTACCATGAATATCCCTTATTAAAAGTCAATTGTGAGGTATACATGCTTCATTTAAATTTGATATTGTCTGACTAATTTACACATACAGTCTGCCTTTATTCACCATTCAGAAGCAGAACACCACCTGTCTCATCTCCTGATGTCTCACCTGACACATGTCAGCGGCCTCAGCACCATTACATCTCTGAGCATGAATACAGAGAGCATCTA
Source organism: Chromis chromis (assembly GCA_900302755.1). Lineage (NCBI taxonomy): Eukaryota > Metazoa > Chordata > Actinopteri > Pomacentridae > Chromis > Chromis chromis. The sequence goes on from OMNN01101730.1 coordinate 31,810, forward strand.
TGACAGTCATCACTGACTGACTCACACACCCCTACCTGATCTCGTGCAGTAGAATGTCAACTCCGACACCTGAATGCACACAAAACCTTCAATTTAATATTTGAACAGCACCATTCAAGCAGTTGTGATGACAATAAGTTTATTGACAAATCCGCCCCTAATTTCCACTGTGTTTTTTACGTTTTATCCGACATTAGGAGCTTCCCCATATCTGGGTTTGTTTCTGTCCTCTGTCTTTAGAGTAAAAGAAATTAATCAGCAGACAGACAAATGCAAGAGTTTACTAATGCTCCTTATTTCCCTTCCCTTCGTTTCTGTCCCAGCTTGTTTTATCTCGTCTCCTCACTACTCCTGTGTTGTTCTGGAAAAGCACACACAAATGCGCATACAATTATACTGACAATGTTAACATGACCAATACTGTAAAGAAAGAAAGAACAAAAACTGTGATTTTCCTTTTTATTTTACTGATTTTATCCCTATTTTTAAAAAATGACAATTTTTAAAAAAAAATTAAAAACTTTGAATAACCATGAAAAAAAGTTACTATTAAAATACATGATACATTTACTGTAATTTTACAAATATTTGTCTTTTATTTAATACATGTTACCATCAAATATTGGAAATATATTTCTAAAATTAGATACAATCAATGACAATTAACAGAAAAAGAATATTGGTTCTGAAATTTTACATAGATTAATTTTTTTTTAATGAGAGATACCTTTTATAATTTCCAAAACAAAACAAAAAAGAAAAAAAAAGAAGATAGTGTCTTTATTAGTGTATATTAGCTATAACCATTGGTAATCAGTGTCAGTATATATCAATATATAATATATATTAATATGTTTTTACACATGGAAATACCCTTCATTAAACATTAAAAGCCAATAGAAAACACACGATCAGGTGTAAAATTAAAGCTAGAAAATGTATTTCAATTGTGGAAAATTACTCTATCTTATTAGAAGGTTCTTTTGTGTTATTTTACAGTATTTATCGGCACCCAGCTGCTGGACTATCCATGTTTTCCATGGTTTTTTAAGGTTAAGTGTTGGTAAGGCACTACCTCCACAGGGAAAGACACAGAACAGACTGTTAATGGAGCACCTTAAGTCTTTCATCTTAACATTCATGATCAGTATTGTTAGCAAAATTGACTTCCAATGCCAGGATTTTACCAGCTAACGCGATGACATTTCAAACACCAAAGAGCAATAAAGGACATAAATAGTTTATAAACGACTCGAGTCAGAGGTTGCGTTGTGACATTTCTCTCGGTGGACTGTGTGCACTGGTTTGTGTGCGACCTAGGAGAATTGGACCAAGCTTTTCTTAATCTCCCCATGTAATGAGTTTTCTCTTTTTTTGGTATTCAGATTAATTCTGGGATTGGGCTCAGTCCAATGTAATAGCGTTTGGTTGTCTCTAATCTCCTAACCCTATAATTCTTAATCAAAACCAAAGGCAGCATTTTTTTTTTTTATCATTATCTAATCCATCATGAATGAGGCCATGGATTACAACTCTGACCTTGGCATTCTGCTCAGCCGAGCTGGACTTCTGTCCATCTTACTAACCTGAGATGCCCTCGGCTGACTAATGTGTCGCTTTTGTCAAGTTTTTGTCTTCACCTGTGTTCTCGTCCTTGTTGGATTCACTCAGACAAACTCTTTGCCTCAATGATCTTGAAACATGGCGCTCTCAACCTTGGTGTTGCTGGCGAGGTGAGGGGAGAAAAGCTGAGAGAATAACGGATAGTGGCATCTGTCTGCTAGTGTGGTCGGTAAGAAGGTCAGAGATTATACATGAACACCTCTTGCACAGATGAAGAGAGAGAGATTGAGAGAAAAATCCAGAGAAACCAAGGAGGGCAGACAACTAATGGAGCCTTGTTGTTTACGTCTCTAAAAGTGGGCAGTATATTGTCCTTGCTATGTTCATTTTTTTGAGAAAAGCTAACAAAGCACAAAGAATCTCAGCAGAATTTAGATGGAATAAATTTGACCACCACCGTCTAAAAACAGCTGCATTATTAAAATAAATTGAGGAGCAAAAGCTTGTTTCTTAACTATACAAATCCTTCAAACCTGTCAAGTCTGGTTCATGTATATGAGGCTCTCAACTGTACATACAAGTACAGAAGAATCAAATCTAAACTATGACTGCAGCATAAGAGAGTGGCAGACATTTGAGTGTGTCCCATCCATCACAATGAAATGAACAGTCTCTGGGGCTGATAAGGCAGGTCTGTGTCAACAGCCTGTCAATGAAGACAAACGAGGAGGAGGAAGACTCTTAGAGGTGCACAGCATCATTTATCTCCCTCTCTCCCTCTCTTTTTCTCTCTGCGTCTGACTTTCTCTCCCACCATCTGAAGTCCTGGCTGTAAATAATTCAGAGCGAATGCTGTCATCTGCTGGTGTGCAGGTGAAGTGGCCTCATGGATATAAAGCCTCTGGTCATCAGAATGTGGAAAAACCTTGAACAGCAATTCTTCCAGAGAACTACATGGTCTAATTTATGAGCTTTTTGTCTTCACGGGCTTATGGTCAGCTTGGCAGATTATAATTACCATGGGCCCATTGTGAATTCTGCTCATATAAACAGATGGAAGCCAGCTTGTGATCTGTTGTGCTTCTGTGCAGCTTTCTAGTTAAATATTAAATATTTTGTTTTTTCATTATTATTATTATTATTTTTAGCAACATGTTGGAACAAAGGCAAAGTGTTGCTTTCATGTGCAAACCCTGCAGCTCCAAAGTATTACTTTTCTCCAACTTTTAAGAAAAACTGCCCTTTTTTGTCCTTTGGAGATGATGCAGTTTTTGGCTAATTCAGCTGGGCTTTAAGTTGGTTTATTTTGCTGCAGCAGATGGATAATTTTCTCATCTCACGAAGGAACACTTAATCTTACACTTTATCAGCAACTCAAAATCACAGCATTTTCTAGATGTGTGGTTTTCACTGAACAGCTATGACAAGTAAGTCATCCTGATATATATAAGAGAATAAAATCATGAGTTTTAGTCTGTTGTAGTCAAAAAAAGCAATAACCATGAGCATTTAATCAAGCGTAGTACTTCCACAAAGTTGAGAAATGAGTGTTAGATTTTACTCATTAGGGACAGCTGGGCTGGAATTGATTATCTTGACTTATTCCCTATATCAGAATATAAAAAAAATCCTATAATGCAACTTAGCAAATAAATATTCTTGTTGGGTTATTAGTACAGAGGCTATAAAAATGATTCACCTCTCTTGCTTTTCAACAATGAATGAAGTCAATTTAATTAGTTTTTTTGACAAGAATTTGCAACAAAAAAAAACTTGGATTTCTACAAAGTAATGTCAATTTTAAGGAAGAGTTGGAAAGACAAAACCGCTGTTGAAAAAAAACTCATATTAAATTTCGACTAGAGTTCACCACAAGGCATGTGTGTGCTCTGAAGTAAACTGGAAGAAGGTGTTTTGGTCTGATGAGATCAAAATTAAACTTTTCACCATCAGACTAGACGCTATGTTTGTCAGACAACAAACACTGCACATCATCACAAACACACCATACCCACTGTGAAGCATGGTGGTGGCAGCATCATGTGGGCCTGTCGGCAGTTGGCCCTTGAAGGCTTGTAACGGTAAAGGGTAAACAAAATAAATGCTGCAAAGTACAGCAGACAACTTGATGCAGTCTGTAAGAAAACTGCGACTTGGGAAGATTTGTTTTCCAGCAAGACAATGACTTGAAGCATACAGCCAAAGCTACACAGAAATGGTTTAAAGACAACAAGGTGAATGTTTTAGAGTGGTTGAGTCAGAGCCCAAACTGCAATCCAACTGAGCATTTGTGGCTGGACTTGAAAACAGCTATTCACTCATGATCCCTTTGCAACCTGACAGAGTTTGAGCAGTTTTGCAAAGAAGAATGGAGTAAAATTGCAAGGTCCTGATCAGTGAAAGCTGATTGAGGCCTATCCACAGGCTTAATGCTATAAGTGCGGCCAAAGGTGCATCTACTTACGGACTTAAAGAGGGTGAGTACTTCTTCAATCATCAATCTTATTTCACAATTGATATTTTTAATTAATTGACATTACCTTGTGGAAATCTGTTTTCTCTTTGACATTTAAAGAATCTTTTTTTTAATCCTCCCTAAAAAGCAAAATTATATTGACCATGATTCAATGTTGAAAAGCAATAAAAGGGGGAAACTTTTTATGACACTGTTTAAGCCACTATGTAACTTGTACACTAAACACCTAAGAAGTGTGTGGGTTTGACTTGTTACTGCATCCTCCAAAATGCACCACCCAAAGAGTAAACACACTGTGATGCCTTGTTTTCTTCCACAAGAGCCATTCTAACACGAGATGTTCATTCTGAACAACTGCCTCATTGCACAGCTATTGCAAAGCCAACGACCATCCCAGCGGTATGACCGTGTCACTCAAAACAGTGCTGCAGCTATGGGCATTTTTGCGGGCTAAAGTCATGTCATCTGAGACATTTAATTGGGCCCGGGCCGCCACAGGGGACAGCGGACGGCATTCCTCCACCGCCTGCGCCCTGTGTTGCTCTCCGCCGCGTGGCTGCAGTCCGTGGATAACATGTACATGCCCACGCAAAACCTGAGCAGCTGGAGTCCTTCTGACTGGCACTAGTGTAGTTTTGGCTATATGGTGGGAAACGGGTGCTTAGCTGAATACAAAATCATCTGTTCCGAGTCTCAAGATAGAAGGGGAGGTCAGCTCTTGGAGAGATAGTTGTGCCATCTTTGCTGGATTTGCGCCGGGGCGCAGCGCCTGAGACACGAGCGCACTGTTTCTGGACTTCAACACTGGTCCGACGGAAAGTAGACAACAATCAGCACTGAGGACTTAAACTACTGCCTGATTATTACTTATTTTACCAAAAGGAAATTTCTGGGTCGTGTTCGTGCTACTTCAGGTAACAATGACCAGTTGGCACAGACTTTTCAGCAGTGCATGCAAGAGACAGTCAATACTTTTGGAATATACTATTCTCTATCATAGGGTGCAATATATATCTACAATATGTGCATGATCTGTTTTATTTAACTCACTAATCTGGCTTTATTTCAAAATGTCTCTTTTCCAACTGTGAAAACTTTTTTTTAAAGCTGCTTATTTGCTGTAGAAGGTCATTGAGTTATGTTGTGTGAGACAGCGAGTTTAGTAGGGTTAAAGCAGGCAAATGCCCTGATATAAAAAGCCTCTACCTTCACTGGAAGGGGGGCATGCAAAATCCAGACCTCAGAGCCAGTCTGTCAAAGCTCTCTAATTATTTAATCCCACTGCAACTCTAAATGCATGATGAAACGGGTGGCTGTGCTTGTGTGTGTGTGTGTGTGTGTGTGTAGAAGAGTCTTGAGACAAGCCTGTACTGTGACATATTGCATAAATCACCATTTTCACCATTATGGTATTAAAGTTAGCCGTCAAATCTAAACCTTATTAGCATTCTTTAGTATTGTGCAGTCTTAGTGTGGATAACAATCAACTC
>OMNN01101730.1:44414-56415 GCA_900302755.1 Chromis chromis
TATACATGCTTCAGCTTGTTTCCATTAGCAGGAAAACAAACATTCTGCACAAAAGTTGAGCATCTGAATCAATAATCCTTCACTGAATTTTACATGAAGCATGAAATCTTGTAGTTAAAAAAATCTGCATTTTAATTGCAGTTGAAAACAACTGTGCAGCACCAAAACAGTCAAATCATATATCGAATCAGTGTAAAAAAAAAAAAAAAAACTTGTTTCATCCAAAAATCATGAATACAGTTGTGCTTGCAAATTCCAGTGGACTTACCAGCTTTTGACATCATTGGGAAATGTGTAAATAAACTGAAAATAGATTGTGGTTGCATAGATACACATCACACTTTCCACCAAACTCTTTTGTCTCTTACTCATGGATCTCATATTTCAGGAAATGACTCATCTGAACCTGGCTTCAAATGTAAGCAGTGAAAACAAAGGAAAGGCCTGCGACCGAAATCAAAAAGATTTGGAGTCAACTATTGAACTCAAATTGATAGACTCTTGCTTTTACAAAGGGATGATTGCAACACTCTATGAAATAAATACACGTACAATGACAGAAAAATTACTGGCAGCTTATTACTAGGACTGAATTTTCTGTTGTGTCCACAGTAAAAGACTAAAAAGAATAAAAAAAATAAAATAAAATAAAATAAAAATGGATGTTTATCATTATTTAATGAAAATGGTTCATCTGTACTGGAAAACAGGACATTTTCATGTTATTAAATGGTGGACCTACAATGAGAATAAACGGCACTTTCAGTTTTCAGTCGTATAAGATCTACAGTATAAAAAGTGTTAAGTCAAAAATAATGTATCTCCATACATGTTTAGATTAGTTCTGCTGTAAACAGTTGGAGGGGGAAAAAATCACAGCAGTAAGTGAATTTATCTCAGACTTGTACTGACAAAGAAACAAAGGTTTGTACTTGAATGACCAAACATTGCATTCTTTCATAATAATGCCAATAAAGCTCGACACACAACCTGTATTGTAGAATACAAATAAAATGTCTTGTTTGTTGACGCTGCTCTTCTGTGACTTCCCACTAACCAGCTGTAATGTAACACTGACATTCACATGCTCCCATTGCACACATGCATGTTCATGCGCGTATGCTTACAATACCATTCAAAGTCCGAAGGCTGATCATTGTTTGCCAGGGGAAGTCAGGTCATTCTGTCTAAACCAGCACTAAATTTTTCAGTTCAGTGAGCTTTATTAGGTAAAACACCTGGGACAGGCACATTTTATTTCTTTAATATGTGATGTTATTAATGGTGCTATGCACATGACTAACAGCCCACATGGACTTATAAGACACCCAGAATACCACTGGAGTGGTAAGAGAGGCCAGATTCTTATTCTTCTTATATTTAACATTAAAATGCAAAAAAAAAAAAAAGTAACCTTGTCCTTTCTTAAATCTGCTACAGAAACATTTCCTCTTTTAAAATCAACTCACGTTTTTTTATTATCATCTCTCGTGAGGAACTCATCAAAAAGGAGGGGCATTTTACTGTAAAGGGTAGCCCTTAAATGATCATACAATAAACAATAAAACATATTTGTCATCATGAGTTCCACCTAATCTACAGACAAAGCATTCTCTCTTCAAACCTGCGGCTAATGGTAATAATGCTGAATGTGACTGAGCACACAGAGATATGTGATATTTGTTGAAGTTTTGTTGCACATAAGGCGTAGATCTTAACTGTGGCTGTTTTAGTCAAAGTGTTGTAATCTAGATTTTTACCATACATTTTCAAAAAACACATCTTTCCATATATTTAAAGAACAATTTGAGTTTAGTTTCTTTAATTATACTAAAAACCCTATTTGACTGCACAAGATGATTTGTTTACTTATTGTAAAAGGGTTAGTTTTGTTGCCAAACAGCATGCACGTCAGCCCTTCCTGTGAGTCTGCATTGTTTCCATGGTTATTTTGGCTTCCTCCCACATCTAGAAACAAAGCAGCTGTGGACTATAAATTGCTCTTATGTATGAATGTGATTGATTATCTGCAGTTTGCCTTTCCTTGAACTGGGAACCTGTTACGGGTGTTTCCCTGCCTTAGTGTATGCTGGGACAGTCTCCAGCTCTTCACAACACCTGATAAAGATTAATTCATAGTAAGAGAGGAAATTAGCAAATTACTTGCTGTTAAAGTCTTTATCTCCTTTTAGGCGTAAGCTGCTGGCAGAGCTGGTGGAGGATGAGAAGGTTGCCATGGAGATTGCCCGTCTAGAGGAGGAGTTTCGGCGTCTCACGGAGGAGAACCGCATCTTGGTGACTGTCCACAACGAGCGCGCTCAGCAGCTGGAGAGGCTCTGCCCGGCCAGTCGAACGAGGCAAGACTCCTCGTGACCTCTGACCTCCACAGAACCCTGAGACCACCTGACTTTCAGCTGACACCAGGCCAGGAAAACCCAACCAAAGGCTCAGCCAGTGCTCCTTCTACAGTCTGTGAATCAGCTAATTACACGGAAAGGTGCTGTGTTTATTCACGTCTGAGTCATTCGCTTGAACCACAGACATTTGCGGACGTCATCATCGCAAAGTTGTTAGTGATTCTACTGAGCTGTGACACAGTGCAACGTTTCAGGGTGCTGTTTTGTTTTCATGTGATCTTTGCGGAGCCTTCGTGGTCGCTATTGCAATACCTAACACTACATATTCATACAATGTCAGCTGCTGTGAATGTGACCAGATATTTGAATGTTTGTCTCAGGTCCTGTGGAGACTCGAATCTTTCACCTGAGGTCTGTCGAGCTAGCCAGAGGTGGTACGATGCGGTCCAAATGTTGTATTCTATCGAGTGTTTTAACCTTCCTCTCCCTCTCTTTTCCCACCCCAGCACACAGATGAGTGTTTAACACAGTGTCAGGGATCTGGAAAATTATAACCATTTGTGAGGAACACAAAAAGAAGAAGGGTGATTATCCATTTTACAGTATCTGCTGCGACACAACGCTGTAAGAGTTGTACATTTTTTTTGTTTGTTTTTTTGATGTAGTGAATGTAGATTAGTGTGTACCTGTAGAAGGGGAAGCATACGATAAGACAGACTGTTGCTTATTGTCCTCATCTAATAATAAAATGCATTTGATTTTAACGCCAGCATCAGTTCCTTAGTTTCATTTCTCCAAGCCAGATCTGTTGTGTTTGTTGTGCTACGTCCTTACTGCCAGCAGGCTTACAAAGAAAAAGGAACTAGATCGTTTTTTTTTATTTTCATGACGGGATTAGTTCATTCTGGAATTATGAAACAGTCACCTGATTGGCCAGTTTGACTCTGACAGGCTTCCTTCTTCCTCCAAATCATGTGACACTGGCAACAGTGCTTTGTAGAGATAGATGATTATCTGGTTTGGCTACACTCTGTTGTCTGCTTTTTCCTTATACAAAACTCACATACATAAGATAGTAATTACACTCCTTATTTATTTGCATTATTATGCATGTGTTTATTCATTTGTTTACTATGTTTACCTGACCATTAACAGTTGCTGACACCTCAAACACCCGGAAATATCTGATATCTTTATATTATAGGTGTATTATATAATTCATGTGGGCACCAGATATGCAGGTATATTAGTTGTGCTGATTCACTTCTTTTATACCTCTGCCAGCGAGGCATTTCTCTCTCTCTGTCTGTTCCTGACACACACACACACACAATGGCTTGCTTTGCTACCTGTAAAAACAAGATACCAGACAACAAGGACTTACTGGAAATTATTAACCTTTAGATTAACATAATAGCCTCCTCCTCCTTGCAACGGGTCAGCGACATTTGTTCTCACTTTTTGTTAGTGCACAACTTCTTGTCGAATTTCACTTTTGTCTGGTTCAGGCAAACTTTCAATCAAAAGACAGACAACAGACAATATCTTCTTTTCAAACAACCAGGTTTATGCTCCTCTGCCTTCACCTTAATCTCCAAAATGATGTTCAGCCTGTAAAGGGATTTTCTGGGAAAAGCCTGTCAGTTTAGCAGACGGATCCAGGGGTGGGATTGGTATGAACGGGAAAACTGCTTGCTCATCCTTTATCAGCAGGCGTGCGTGAGTCAGCGCTGCTCTGTTACACCCAGAATTGTTGCAACACACACACACAAACACAGACACACACACACACACACACCAACACAGACACACACACACACACACACACTCTCCCTCCTCTCGCATACTCACACACACAGGCCATATGACTGAGTCAAGCTCAGTCTTTAGTTTGTAGCCGAGTTGAGATAAGGCTTTCTGGGAAACACAGCCTGGTTGGACGGCATTCCATTTAGAAATAACCATGTCTGCTCAGCAGCTGGGACTTTCCTTGACACCCTGAGAAACTTGGATACACAAAGTCAGCTTTGTAAGGTAAGGCATGTTTTTGTTGGTATTTTAAAGTTTGATTTTTGAAGTCTGGAATGTGTCGTGATAGAGGGGCATTGGTTAACAGGGTGTGTATATGTGTGTTTTGTGTACATATAGATGTCCCTGATGGCCATGTCTGCCCCCCGGTCGTCTGTGTTTACATTTGAGTCTACAGTGCATTCCTTCCATGTGCTGCGCTGCCTGGACGAGCAGCGTTGCCGGGACGTGCTGTGTGATGTTACGGTGGTGGTGGAGGGTCAGAGTTTCAGAGCCCACAGCTCCGTACTCGCTTCCTGTAGCGAGTACTTCGCTCAGAGGATCTCGTCTTCCCTCACACAGCACGGAGCCGTGATCGTTCTGCCACAAGAGGTGAGATGTCACCTCACAACACCGTAGCAGAGACAGAAAGTAGTGACACACACAAGCTCCTGCTGCCTCACAACAAACAAGGAACGTGTTTGAAAGGCGAAGTGAGAAAAGTGACTAAAAGTGTTATTTCCTCAACAAGTGCTTATGGTGCCTTAGTTGGGGATTTTTTTTTTTTATTGCTACTGGCTCTAATCTTGACCTGCCACACTGAAAACACTCAGTAAGAACCACTCTGACATAAAAATATCTGTTATCAGTAGAGACATCCAAATAGAACAAATCATAAAGTACAAAAGAGCATTCATGCTTGTTTGGTAAGTTCTGTGTTGCTTTTATATAACTGTTTATTAAAATGGGAAGCCTGTTTCCATAGATGTCACATTAACAAGTCTTTTTTTCATTAATTTCCCCCGTTTTGTATGTGGATTTAGAAACTGTAAGACCATAGAAACAAAATTTTCATGGTCACATGTATTAGCTGCTGAGCCACTACAGTCCTCAGCTTTATTTACCACAGCAAGTCAGTGGTTTCTGCACCATTTTCTGGCTGAAAACATAAAATAAATGTACTGCAGCTTAGTCCCATTGCTTTTTCCCATCCTTGAAAATACACTTGAAAATAGAAAGTGCTCATGTATGTCATCTTCCTCTGTTATAGGTGACAGTTGCCGGCTTTGAACCGTTGCTGAAGTTTGCCTACACATCCAAACTGCACCTGGGAAAAGACGATGCCTTAGACATAAGAAACTCAGCTTCCATTCTTGGTTTCAGAGACCTAGACGAGGCCTGCTTTGATTTCCTCCTTCCGAAGTTCCTCAACAAGGGCCCAAAAAAGACCTGTTGCAAGAAGACATGCAAGAGGCGATTATCAAAAGAAAAATGTGGCACAGACACTGACGATGTACTCTTGGATGAGAAAGAAGTAAAACCAGTGGCTGACTCACCACCTCCGCAGGAAGTGGCTTGGGACTGTAACAAATCCGTGAAGAACAAAATGGGAAGTCAGAACAGCACAGACGCTCTTACACCTGTAGCTGAAGGAACAAAGGAGCAGTTTGTGCAGTGTCCAAAGTATCGCAAATTCCAATTGGCTTGTGGGAAGGAAGCTTGTCTCCCAGAGAAAAGTCTAGCTGCTCCAGTAAAGGCAACCAGGGGTGACTCTGTCCTCTCCTGCTCCAGCAGAGCAGACAGTAAGAATGAAACTGAAGTTGAATTCTCTGGAATCTCAAATGCCTTCAGACAGAGCAAAGGAGTGGCTGATGAGCCACGGAACACTGAAATATACGACAGGGAAGCAGAGAACTGTGTGGGCAGAGGGGAAGTTGATATGGTTGTGAAAGACACAAATGACAGACAGGGAAAATGGGATGAGATGGTAAGGGAGAATGGCGCTGCAAAGATGGAAGAAGAGATGAAGCTTACGACTGGAATCAGCCCTTCAGACATATCCAGTGTGAAGTCAGTCTCCTCAGAACCAAGCACAAGGCTTAGTGAGATGTCAGCAGGGTTAATATTGCACCATTGCCCTCGGAGGGCCTTAAATGAGGGCCCTGCCATCACTAGTTCACTGGAGCACGAGAGGTCTGTCATGGACTTTAAAGAAGACAAGAAAGCAAGGGATCCTGGTGTGCCAGTCCCTATTCACAGTAAGGCAGAGGAACAGAAAGAACCTGAGGGTAAAGGGGTAAATAAGACCTGGAACGAAAGAGGGAAAGGAGGACAAACAGGCAGTATGGAAGGAGTGACCATGTCAGTAAATAATACCAGAGAAAGTGAAGCGGTCGGGCACATGAACTTCCAGGACTCCGAGGCCGGATGTTCTGCTGATACAGGGAGCAGATGGGCGCAGAGCACATCTTCAGACTGGCTGAAGCTGCACAGCAACCTCAGCTCCACAAAGACCAGCTGTCCCTTTTTACAGGATCTGGACCAAAGGAAATGTTTACCAAGGCTGTCTGAGTGCGAGGGGGCATCTCAGTCGGGTGTTTCGTCCCTAAATTCAGGGGAGGATGGAGACTCAGAGACAGAAACGGAGGGAGACAGTGAGTCCTCCGCCAGGGAGAGAGCCAGGGAGGTGAGCAGGAAAACTATGACTCAAGTCTCTGCTCTGTTCTCCTGTTTATTTGTCCTGCTGCCTCGTAACTGGGGAGTTCATGTTGTACTGAAATTAGCCTGCGTCAAGCAGCGTCATCGTCACCCTACCTGTAGATTACCTCACTGTATTTGCTTAAGATAAGAACTTTAGGTACATTTTATCACGCACAAATGAACGCTTGCATTCATGCCGCAGAAGGTGGACTTGCTATACTACCAGGTTAACTATTCACCCAGTAGAGATGATATGTGTGTGTTTCCACGCGTGCACACTGTGGCCATGTGTATGCATCTCGCTAATTGGTTCAGAGTTCAATTCAGCTCAACTTCATGACTCAGTCTGCTGAGTTACTAATGAGTGTAGGTCAAACAACACAAATTTATCTTTTTACTGTCCAGATTCGTCTTTTGGATTCGAGTGAAAGAACAAAAAGTACAGTGACTGTGCAGAAAAAAAAAAACGAAGGTCATTTTAGAGGAAACGCATTTCTTTTATTTACCCTAGATAAAACACAGCAAGATTTATACTGCTCCAATAAACTGCTCGGTGTACATTTCCTGTCACACATTAGCAGCAGCAAGTTTTTAGAGTTAACAATTAACAGCTTGGTAAAACTATAACTGTCTGAACTCTGTGCCCGTTTTGGCTTGGCTCACTTCATTTCTCTTGGTGCATTGACAGCAAGTTCCACACTGACTTTTGATCAAATATTTGTCAACTCCAGTCAGTGAATTTTATTTCATTAAATGAGAGTTTTAAGAAATATATGTTGACAATGGTATTTAGACAAGCAACCACACTTTTCACTACACTCCTGCTTCTCTAAAGTAGGTATATGCGTACTATCCTTGCAGGTTATTAGTGCCTATGGTCTTACTAAATAAGCAAAGCATAGATTTTCATTAGTTTGTAACACATACAGTCACAGCTCCATGTTACTGAAAGCTTGACATAGATATATATATATATATATATATAAACGTGTCATTAAGGATGCTCCTTCATTGATGTAGATACTCTCCTCACATGTCTGTTGGTATGACCTTTATTTCTTGTTGGGTTTCCCTCAGATGCAGTTGCCCTACTCTGTAGACTGGATCGTGGAATTGAGTCGAAATGACTTCCAGCAGCTGCTGAAGCAACAGGTCTTTACGCGCGAACAGCTGGAGTTTGTCCACGACATGAGAAGGCGCAGCAAAAATCGGCTAGCAGCTCAGCGTTGCCGCAAGAGAAAGCTAGACTGCATATACAATCTGCAGTGTGAAATCAACAAGCTGGTGAGCAAAATCATTACAGTTCTCATTAAGTAAATTCTCGCTTACGGTCGTTTTAATCAGATTGTCTGTTGTGCATGTGAATGTCACAGAAGACAGAGAGGGAGAAGCTGATGGTGGAGAAGAGCCAACTAAGCCAGCAGAAGTCGAAGACATGTCACAGTGTCTCTGCATTATGCCAGAGGGTCTGCAACGAAGCAAATCTACAACCAGAGCAGCTGCAGGTGTTAGCTAAATACACTACCCCAGACTGCCCTCTGTCCTCCCTGTTTTCTCACATAGACACACTTCTTTCACAGCATGGGATGCCACTCCAACCCCAGGGATCACTCCCGGCCTGTTCTGTGGGCCTCGATAAGTACTTGGAATCTGAGGAGGCTCCGTCCAGCTCCGGCAGGAACACAGTCATAGGACAATATCCCCTTTAGATACACCTCCAGCACAAATGCTGCACCAAAACCCATAGGAAGATTGAGCCTAGGGTTATGATTTCAAACTTCACCGTACCACATATCATACAGGATTCCAGGGCATTACCATGCAGCCTGAGTACAGGCTGCAGTATAAAGCAGTGGCACATGATCTCATCACCATATACCAATGCATTTACAATGAGAAGGCCCTAATCAGCAGATGTTTTAATTTACTTGCTACCTTTTCAGTTTAAAATAGATATTGATTGAGGTCGGAAATGCATTTCTGATGTTCGAAACCATTTGTTTTACTTTTTCCTCAATTGCAAGCCTTCAATGGAGTTCTGTAACAAATGCTTTTAGCATTGCAAATGACTTATTACAGTTTATTATCTATTAGGGGAAAACAAATCTGCACACTTAGAGGTGCAGGTTGAGAATGTTATAATTTTAGCAATGACAAATTGATAGGTTTAAATCAAAGAGAACAATGTTTTTTATAACTGTAACATACTTATAATATAGGTAAAAAGCAACATCTACACTTTCACTATACTGTCTGAACAAATAACCTGAAAACGTCTACTGTAACATACTTCACTGCTTAATTACCTCAGGATGACTAAAAATGTATCCTTATATGTACTTTAATTGTTTTGAAACGCATTTTATATGGTTTGATACTGAACAATTCTCAGGAATCTGGATCCAACATGTTCCTGTAAACAGGAAGACATACATTACCTCTTGCAGACAGTGTTGGTTCTGCTTCTCTCTAACAGAGTGCAACACACCACAGCATTTTTGCACCAAAACCACAACCACACAACTCAACAGAAAGACTTGACAAAGTGTGCCGTGTTTACCTTTTGGTTTAATGTCTGGCTCTCTTTTGTTTTTTTCTGCCTGTCATTGTGGTCTCCTCTCCTCAGCCGACCACAGTGACACAGCTCTTTTAAGTTGCGCACACCTCTCAGAGCTTCGCGTTGACTCATTGAAACAGACCTCACAAATTCACTTAAATATATTAAATAGTTCTGTCTAAAGAAACTGCACTTTAGCATTAAGTTTAAATCCATGGACAAAGCACAAGTTTAGGAGAAATGCTGCCTCTAATGAAAATATTTGAGAAGACTAACATTATTTCTCTGCTGTACTCGAATATGGGCTGGACTTTTCTAACTTTTATTGGATGGAAAAATTACATGCTGTCCACAAACTTGTTATCTTCACCACCTTTATCTAAATTACTGCCCAAGGACCAAGTAAACAAGTCCTTTTTGGATGCAGTACAAGCAGATCTATGTTCATATTGTGTGCCTCCTGTTTCTGTACCTGTTTTCTAATTAGTGCATTCCAATCATTAATCTATGTTTTTGCAGCTTTTAAGTTGACTTTTGCCTTTTTTATAAACCCTGCTTATTGTAAATATTCGACACTCAGGACTCTTCACAGAAAACCAGCTTTGCAACTTCTCCCCTTCACTCTCCTGATCAACTTTTGCTGTATTTTATCTTCATTTATTTATAGAGTTATTTTTCACTCATCATAATCATTCCAGTGCAGATTGTCTTTAAATAATTTGTGTAAAATATGAAATGAATGATATTATAAATACAGAAATCACATTGATTTTGTGACTAAATGCTTGCCACATTTTATTTTTAATTACCCTAGCCTTTGAGGATGTCTAGTGGTGGTTAATGACAAAAGAATGTTTGTTCTCCCACTATGCTGACTGCAGGGTGCACATACTTGATAGCACTGGTGCTTATCGCCCTCTAGTGGCAGTGTATGCAGACAAGTGAAAGCATGCAACGTGCACTGCTGTGTACAATACCCAAAAAGCTTTTCTCCTATTTTCATACATTTACTCTATCTTCTTGCAATCTTGTCCAAAAATGATTCCTGCATTTTCAGGCCAAATGTGATAAATGTAACCAAACAAAACAAAAATGCTCCAAACAGTAAAATGTGTTTGTTTCTAACATCTTCCACTTATGAAGATATTCTTAACGCAATGCACTGTTATTGAAAAACCATCAGTAATGTTAATGAGATGTTAAAATCTGTCAGTGTTCAGTGTGAGTGATGAATAGCCGAGCTCATGAGGTCTTCGAGGACTCATCTTTCAACCTGGACAGATATATTAATGATTTAATACTGCGCTTCATCTCTCATGTTTCTCCCTCCCGAGTCTTAGTCACTCACTCCCACTTAGTCTCACCTCTGTTCCCTTTTAACATACTTTCCAAGTTTCTCTTTGTTTTCACTCTTTCTTCGCTGCTCCTCACTCTCTCTCCAATTTTCTCTCTCCGGAGGCTATGTTAATTAAAAGAGACTGTTATTTCATCTCTCAATTTTCTTTTATGTGAGCAAATGTAGCGTAATGCTCTCCGGATGATTACAAAACTACAGCAAGGTTTGTTAATCACAGTCACTTTGGCCGTTCTCACGGGCTATTCATGCACCTATCAGTTGGAGGGAATTAAAGAAAGTCATTCCAGGGGGCACAAAGGCCAAGCAGGTCAACTTGGCCCTAACAGATTGGGTGGAAACTGAGAGTCAATGACTTCTAAAGGGCTTAAATGTGAAAAAAAATCACCCTAATGGAGGTGGCCTTTTGCCTGGGAAGGCATGTGTTGATGTCCACGCGATGTGATTAACTATAAAATCCAGTCATTCCCGAGTGGCTGCACCTCACTTTAACGTGTGTGTTTACAGTGTATTTCTTTGGATATTTTCTGCAGCAATTAGACATCTTGGAAAACACACTACATGGGTCATTTCTAGTAATACGACGCCAAAAAAAGGCCTAGCATAATTAAAAATAAAGCTTAGGAAATTAATAACAATCCAAAATTAATTGGATTGCTTCCATTCTGCATCTGATGATTGTATTTGAGTTTTAATGTAGCCCCTCAGTGAAGAAAAGGCCTGCAGTGTGGCACATTTGACAACAGATGGCTCCACCGGAACAATTCCTGACTGAGAACTGGGTAAAAAAAATCAGATCAAGTCTCTTCTATCATCTGAGCACTTGTAGCTGAATTACGTAACTCGCCACAAGACTCTGCTGGTCTCCATGTGATTAAGCAGGCTGACTGTTCTCGTCTAATAGAGAGTTATCACTTTTAATTTGTGTGAATTCTGTGTGTTCTTCTGAAGGCAGTTGAGGTGAGCCTTTCAGCGTTTCAGTCTCTGTTTACCTGCAGGCCCTCCCGATGAGTCGGTGGTGACCTTTTGTTGCTGTGAGATTTAAGTATTGCATCTGTTCCATTACATTTTATCCTCTTGCTAACTGCTTCTCCCTCTCCTTCTCTCTCTCTCTCTCTCTCTCTCTCTCTCTCTCTCTCTCTCTCTCTCTCTCTCTCTCTCTCCTGCTTATCAACTCTCTGTCTGGACACCTCATTTTATTTCTCCCCTTTCTGGATGTCCTTCCTTTGCACTGTCATGATTGCT
>OMNN01101730.1:56435-71770 GCA_900302755.1 Chromis chromis
ATATGTGAGGATTTTCTGTAGGTGGTTCTTTGGCAGAGTCTGAGAACTACAGAGAGCACGATATGTTGGACTCATAATCCCAGTAATGAATAGTTAAACCAGTGCCAGCTGTCGTCATAGGAGGAATTAACAGACAAACTTTAAGAATTTGCTCCACAAATCAATCCGAAACGAAATAAGTGTCATTTTTTGTTGTTTTATTTTTTAACTATTTCAAAATGTAAATAAAATCCTACAACTTCATCAGCATTTAAGAACTTTACAAGGAAAGTTAAACCGTATGCTTCATTTATGTCAGTCATCTATCTATTAGATTGAGCATGATGACTTTAGGTTGACAAAATTCTTCCAGAGTATTTTTAGAACATTTCATGGCTTGTTGGTAGTGATGTCTTGACATGAGCTAAAAGCAGACGACCAAATCTAATCCCTCAGGCAGAGAATAATCCACAGTCATGTGGCTACCTAATGAGAACCTGGGAGTCCTGGATCAGCCTGAACACACACACACTGGTCAGTCTAAACTAATAAAACCTGGAAGTTGATTCACCGTCTCTTACTGTGATGTGTGTGATCATGAGGCAGGAAAATGTTTGTTCCAGAGTAAATGACATGAGTGTACTTCGATGTTGCAATATATGGAATATGTGTGAAAACAGATCATTTATTTTACTACTTTATGAATAAACCAGATGACCAGTCCGATAGTGGATTAGGCAGAGATATCAAGTTATGTCTTTTTTTCAGGTAGAGGAGGTAGAGCCAGCACTTCTAATCCAATATACTTTTCATCTAATTCAGTGAATATATCCTCATGGTCCACCAGCTGTCCGTTCTGTTAGTGCGCTGCAAAAAAATCTGGTGTTCATACACAGCCCTGGCTCTGTAAATGAGAAACTAACAAAGTGGCTTGGGCCGATCTGCACGACACTATTCCAACATGTCCTGGGCTAAATATCAACAAATCTGTCCGATTTTACGATCAATCCTCACAACATTTATTTATTATAAAGTACAGTCCTATGCTTGAATGCGCATCTGAGTGTTCCTGTTCTTTCCAAATCAGCTCTAAAAAATATACAGTGTGACACTAAGCTGATATCACATGATGGATGGTGTCACACACCCTCATTATGAGCCAGACTAATATTGTAAAAATTGTCCTGCAGAGAAAGCATTGTTTGAATCTATCACACCCTCATGTGCATGCTGTAAATTACCAACAGGAACTCACACATTAATGCATGACACTGTTGTTGTATCAGGCTAGTAAACACTGTGTGAATCAGAAGAAATCATGCAAATGTGCCTTTAGAAACAGACTGCACATTTGAATAAATGGCAGCAGACCACACCATAGATGATTTTTATCTGGATTTGGCACAGGCTGCATCTAAAGGGGCTGATCTGGAGTTTATATGAGGTCAGGAATCATCTCTGCTGTAAGCCATAGTAAGAAAGAAGGCATACGATTGGCTCAAGTTTGGGGAGATGATCCCACTACCAAGTAATACAGAGGTGCAGGGTCCTCCAAGAAGATAACACCTTCACATGCTGTACATACAAACAGAGGCTTCTTGTGGGACAGTCAATTAAAGTACTGCATCTAAGGGTCGATGGCTGAGCCTGTGCAGGGATATATATATATATATGTAAATCAGAGAATGAGAGAAAGTAGAGATAAAAGAGGCAGACAACATGTAACAGAAACACACTGCAAACATTCGCATTCAGAAAAGATGCGGAGAGAAGATGAGGTGAAAAGGAACAAGGACATGGAAAGTGGAAAAATCTGTGTATACGCATACAGGCATTGGTGTGTGTGTGTGTGCCCGCGTGTGTGCATGGTACAGCGAGAAATAGCTTCACTGATGTTAGAGGATACCCATAAAAAAGACTCTAGTTACCATGGATACTGAGAGTTGGGTTTTGGCAAATGAACTCATGAGAGTGTCCAGTTTACAAGTTCTGATGTGTGTTCTTCTAAAGGAGAAAAATACTACACACATATTAACTACTTCTGATAAAACTTTACTCAGATGTTGCAGCCAAATAGTTGTAACACCAAACTTTAGACAGAAGGACAACCACTCCCAGTTCATTAACAAACACATTTCTCTCACAAGTCTTCGAACATTTAAGCCTGAACAGCTCTACCTGCCCACAGGCCATGAAAGACCAGTTACACTAGGCAAGATCCAAGATATTTGTCTCAGTTTTTTCTTGCTGCATGTCCCAACAAATTTGCTGCTACAAATATTTGTTGCTACTTAAACTGCTAACTTAAATAAGGTTCAGCAAAACAGTCAGTTGTAAGAAGGACTTTAAGCAATTTAACATAGTACATTAACCACACATTGCACTCATAAAGGCATACTGTAAATAACTTAATAATACAAAACAGTGTATGTGCAAAATTCACATTCAAATTCACAATTACACAATAGCACATCTGGGATCCAAAAGGGGTCAATACTGCCTTCTTTGGCTCGTGCAGACTAACATTAAAGAAAGCCTGCTCGTCTCCCGCAGTTAATGTGGATGTGAAGGTAACTAGAAGAAGAACACTAACACAGTCACACTTGCTTGAAATGGTGAAAAATAGATACAAGTTCTACAACATGTCTGTTTTTATTCTGTCATTGCAGTGCACCTTTGGGTGTGTTGCATCAACCATACTGGGAGCACATTTTTTGCTCAGGGAGCTGAGGATGTTTCCAGGCCTTTCTTCAAAGCGAGCTGTTGTTAGAAGTGAGAATGTAATCTTAAAAAGTCGACCACTGAGTCTTGTCTGTCTATGCTCTTTGGTGACACTGACCACATCATGTCAAACAGCATAGGCAGCAGTGTTATAATATACACTCACAGTATGACGACTTATCACAACTCTGTTGCACAGTTAAAAAACATGTGCAACTCCCGTGTCCACGTGACTTGGTTTGTTCCACAAGAATGCAACAAACAAAAATGTTCAACTCTGGTTTGGACCGCAGAAGCCAAACTGTACCAAATAGAGTAGATTTTCTTGAACGGCTGCAGGGTGCATCTGTCCCTCTTTGTCCTTCTGTGCCTCCATTGTCTTCAGTCCGGCCAATACTTCCTCCTGTTATTATTTGAAGCAGCCGGAGCAGCTCATCTGCCGGTTGGAGTCGAGCTGCGGTGAGATGGTGTCCGGTACCACAGATTTTAGGATGTCATTCTCTGTCGCCATGATGTGCTTGACCAGGAAGTTTGCAGCTTCATTGATGTTAAGATTGTCCTAAAGGAGAGATTACAGGAGACATTAAACAATGTTCCAGCTTTGGTTGGCTTGCTGTTAGTCTATAGCGAAGAAGACCATGTGTGCACCTCAGTGTGTTTAAAACTACTTTGTATAAATGCTGTAAACATCTTTCTTGCTGCTGCCAAAGTAGGTTAGATCTGTTTGCATAGACTACCTCTGACACTTGCACCTTATAAACTTTGACCTCTCAGAATGTTGAGTCTTGATGCCACAAGAAGCAGCACACTTACGCTGCTCCTACACATCAGTGTCAACAGAGGATGTGTAAATGAAGACAGTATAAGTAGAATTTAAAGCCATGTGTACACGCTGCAGGGTTTGAATTAATATACGCAAGGAAATAAATGCAAACCGTTATGCATCACAAAAGTTTCTTTAGCACGTCAACACACAGTACTGTACAGAAAATATTCATCAAAGCCCACATAACTACATTTTAAATTGTACACAAGGTCCCAAGATGCCATATATCATGACTATAATAATGCACAAAACACCATCACTTCTCTATTACCACATGGTTTTACTGCCAACATCTTGAGTTTTATTACTTCAATCAGTCTGATAAAGCTCCAGAAATCCATCCAATCCAAGTTGAGCAGAAGCAAAATATACATGTTATCAGATAGTGGTTATATGACTTTGAATCTAGGCAAGGACAGAATTTGTGGTTCAAATGATTAAATAACTTTTCTTTGATTAGAAGCAGAGCTCCCTGCAATATTGGAGTTTCTGAACACCAGGCAGTTAAGACTTTATCACTTTGATGACTTGTTCTGACCCTGCTTTGTAAATTTATCTCGTAGAGCCACCTTCCAGGAGGATATGAAATTCCAGTTGGCTCTGTGGGGATGTTTGTAACTGACTGAAGTGACCTGAGTGGGAGAAGAACTCCACTGGGCGTGTCAGCAGCTCACTGCTGTGTCCTCCAATCTGATCCATTCACTTTGATGCTGATGATTAAAGCAGATCTAATAATGTGGGGTGATATAAATAGATTTTTAGAACTTATGTCTGTTGATTGCAAATGAAGACCTGCACAGAGATGCTTGTAGTCAAAGTTTGCTACCCCCCAGTCTGTATGCTAAGCTATGTTAATCTCCCCTGACTTGAGGTTCATGTTTACCAAATGATAGTGGTATCATCTCATCTGCAACTTCTCATCCAACAGCAAGAAATAAAGCAAGAAGGTGTATTTCCCACGTTAGACAGGCCAGAGAAGAATCCCTTCAACATTGATCTGGTCTCACCTTAGCAGAGGTCTCAAACCAGCCAACAAAGCCATGGTCCTTGCAGAACTGGTCCATTTTGATGCCGTTGTTGGTCAGCTCCCTGCCCTGGTCACACTTGTTGGCCAGCAGCACAGTGGCGATGCTTTGTCCGTTAGACATCATTAGTTTAGAATCCAAGTCCTCCTTCCACTTAATGACGGCCTCAAAGGTGGTGGGCCGCGTCACATCGAACACTATGAATGCTCCCATGGCTTCGCGGTAGTACACTCGTGTCATGTTCCCAAAACGCTCCTGACCTGTGATGAGCAAACACACAAACGCACACACAGGGAGATTCATTCATTGCTATGGCAACATTGTTGTCCCCCGTTCATTAGTCTGATGAAAGATTTTCATTGTTTTCCTGCATTTTTTGCAGCAAAACAACCAACGCAGCTGACGTTAGGGCTGCAGTCAGCGGTGCCTGCATTCCCATGAAACAGCACATTCCTGTGGTCTTACTGTCACGTTGCACTTAACCAGGTGGTCAATGCAATTACTTGTTCCTGCTGGTAATAAGCTTACTTAAATTAAACCTGTATTTTGCAGGTTCTATAACTGTATTCATGAATATCTGTGACAGCATAATAATGTCCAAAGTCTGTGTGCAAGTACGCACATATGTGAGTTCACCCATGCTTATGCAATGTGCCAGAAATGGAAATGAGGTGCTTGAGGAGCAGGTTTGCTGTCAACAGGACATTCCCTCGGGGGTGTGTGCTGTCTAATGCGACTACTTGTTGGTCCTGAACTGTGCATGTAGGTGTGCGTATCCTGCTTTCTGTGCATACGATGTCTTCTCAGCAGAAAAGTTTACATGGCTGATGAATATTAATGAAGGACAGGCCACATTTGGCTTGGCTGGAAGCATTCTGACAAGGACAAAATGCTGCTATTTGCATCGCGAAGAAGAGGAAATGGAAAAGCTGACTGGCCGTGGATTGACAGCTTCCTCCTTTCATGCAAGAGTGATTTTCATTGCTAATAAAAGGAAGCCTCATAAGCGAGCGGTGTGACAGCAGCCTCAGACAGACACACACGTCACACATGTCACTTGACACACTGTCATACAGTATGGTGATCGCGCAATTTACAGCTTTACATGACTTCAAGGTACAAGATGTAAACTCCAGTCAATAAATGACAAGCCTATTTTAAAGCAGGTAGACAAACCAGCTGTGACTTATAATGGACTTAAATTATTTGCTTAAATTCCTGCATGTGTGTGCGTTTGTGTGTGTGTGAGCGGCTGAGTAAGGATGTTTTGTGTTTTTTTTATTTGGACTACAATGACACTCCTGTGACTGGCCTTTAAATCTTCCTCACATGGGCCCTAATCACATGATGCAACATCATACCTTAAATGAATGACAGAGGAACAGTGTGATGGTCTTCTATAAGCATTTTGTCTGTGTGCGTGTGTGTGTGTGTGTGGGGGTGGTGGTGTGCACATGTGTGTGAGAGAGTCCACAGTGACAGTGCAAGTTTAGGTTGTGAATGTTTCATAACTTTACAACAGTCATGCCTGTCAGTTTGAAGATAAATATTATCTACCCACACAATCTTTTTTTTTTCAGGAACTGAGGCAGGATTGCTAAACATTGAGACATTTTGAAGTTTGACAGGGTTTCTTAAGTTTTTGTATGTTTTAACATGAAAAATACCCAAAATTAAAGCAGGAAACGGTGCGTAATACATGTCCATTACACCTTCTCTGCAGTTTTCAAGTCACTTTAACCTGCTGTCACCTGTATTGACAACAGGAGATGATATTCCTACACCCAGCAAATATTACTAGAATTTAACTTCTTCGTTGTCTCACCTGCAATGTCCCACAGCTGAAGCCGGACAGTCTCAGAGTCCCAGTTCAACACTTTCAAGGCGAAGTCCACCCCGATGGTGGCCCGGTAGTTGGTGGAGTAGGTCTGATGGACGTAGCGTCTGATGATGGAGGTCTTCCCCACTCCCAGGTCTCCGATCACCAGCACCTTGTACAGGTGCTCCTTCCGGAGACTCTGCATGCCGTTGGAGTGCGTCGGGTAGTTGGTCATCCCACCTGTAGGAGCAGCTTTCAGTGAATCTGACTCGGTGTAAGTTGCGGTCTGAGACTTCGCTCCCCCCCGATCCAGCGCGTCTCCCTGTCTGTGCGGGTTTATGGAACCGCCCTGTAAGGGGAAGAGTGTGACTGCTCAGGGGCCGTGCTTGGGAACTTGTGACCTCGCCTCGGCACCCTGGGGAGACCTGCAGTGCGCACGGGTGGCATCGTGAGTCTCTGCTGAGTAACACTGCTGCTGCAGTTTAACCATCTGTGTGCTGTGGAATAGTCATTTCCTTGTATCAGTTATTTATCTCACTGAATACTAATGAAGTACTGGTTTCACAGCCTCTTTATTATTTATGACTAGTTATTTCTTCTATTTTTAAGGATTTTATTTTTTGTGGAACAGACACTTTGCATTTCATTATGCATGCTGTAATAAACAAATAAAAACTCCCAAATATTGAATCTTAAACATTATGGCAACTCCTCTTGATATTAGTAATACTTTAATCTGACTTTTGACGATAATTGCATTCAATAAACACTATATAAATCGAATCAAAAACACATACAGAAGGCACTGGTGCTGGATATGCCTTAAGAACTTAGTGAGATATCAGGATAACTTTTAAAATAAAACAACATGGATTATCCAAGTTACAGAAACAAGTCCAGCCTTTAGTTTCAAGAAGTCTCAGCCCTGGTGCCACACCTCCCAACTGGATCCCAAAGTACCACCTCCATTCACAAAAAAATCTAAGTCTCTTTACTCCTTTTCATATGCATGTTTGGTTGTGCATCCTTTGCATATTTATATATTTTAGCTGTTTGCGCAGCTGCAAACTGCACTTGTCTGGAAGAATCAACAAGGGCTATGAGGTCTTATAGGGATGATCACAGAACAGGATAGTAGAGGCAATAATGCTAAAAGGGTTATCTTGTTGTTATTTGAATGACACACTATGTATGCCAGGTGGAATGAATAAGACTGAGATTATATTGTACATATGTCACTGCAAAATCAATCCCACCGTGCCTTCAGGCCACTGCTGGTCTGGAGGAGTGAGGGAAATCATCAAATGCCTCCAGTTGCAGGAGAAAAAGCATGTAATTAAGTTGTTATATAATCTACAGTGATGTGTAAAGAAGAATTTACATCCAGCTGACACATTTTGAAGTTGCAGTAGTGTTGAATAACCTCCTGAGGGGTGTTTCAAATGTTCTGTCCTCCCAGTTTAAACCATGTAACACCATCAATCGTCATCAATGTCATCACCTTCAAGGATAAACAACGAGTTGGTCCACTGAGGTCTTGCTCTCTCCCAGGGCTCCTCAAGGCCTATTACTCTCCATCTATGAATAAACTTACTACCTTGTGAATATTAATTTCACTGCACAATTTTGGACTACAATTTATGGAATAGATGGATAGATGTTATTTAATACAGAGTGCCCTAGAAACCCTGTTTCCCGTTAGGTTTATTAATTATCACACCGTGAATTGACATAATTATATTCTTATTTAGAAAAGGTCCACAAGCAACAGGGTCCAAAAAGGTGTAAAAATAACGCTGCACACGAGCCAGTGATCGTGTATTGAATTTCTCATAGAAACCTTTAATGCAGCACAAGTTGTAAATTCAGTCTATCTGAAAAAGAAGATGAAGAGATAAAGACAAACATTCTGTAGATTATATTAGTGAGTTACTGGCATAAAGCATAATATGCACCTACCAAATTAGAGTCGCCACAAACCTGCATGCAAATATGGTAAATCTCTATGGTGGTTTGTTACATTGAAAATTCGTATAAAATACTGCACGTTTCAAAAAACATAAACGCATTCCTGCCTGTGTAAACATAACAGACGAAAGAGGGAGTGAAGCCAGACTCAAAATAAGAAAAGAGGAGCTACCACAAGAGTATCATCAGATGCATCTTAGTGTAAGCTGAAAAAGCTGCAATCCTGTGAATCCATACTATCATTCATCTACATCCCCAGAGAGGCTAAAATGCAGATACAAAAAAGAATAAAAAAGAGCATCCATTGAGTTGAAATGTTCAGGCATAAGAAATCTAAATCTAAATAGGCTCACAGTAAGATTCTCAATGTGACCCAGTTTATAGAAACACAATGCAATTTACTGCAGGGAGACATCGGCACATATGTAGGTAAAAAAGCAAGGCAGGAAACAAGCTGTTTGGCAATAGATGTCTAAAAAATATGGCACACTGCGTCTCTCCTCCTAAAACTAACCTTAGAAACAATATCACTAATAGTATTATTACTTTGCTACTGCATCTATGAAGTATAGTAGTTTGACAGTACGATATTAAAAAGTAATTCTTTACAAACAGAACTTAGAAAGTGCAAACAAATCTTGACATCATGCAAACTGGATACGTTTTGAGCCAACACGTGACATTCATCATTCAGTGGATAAGAATTGAAGTCAAGAAAGTATTTTGGTTCAGACACATCCTGAGGTGGAAGATAATTTTGGTCCACTACAAATGATAACTTATCGTACATTCAACTTAGTGACACCGAGATAAAAGAGTTAAAGAAGACATCCAAGTAGTCCATAAGCTCTTTGTGGGTTAGACACCTGATGAATGTGTCCGCTGAGACAATGTCTTACTTTCCCTTGAGAAGTAAAGAGCTCCCGTCCTCTCAGGATAGGAGGAGTTTCATTATCACAACGTGCTTTTTTCCGAGAAAAAGGAAGGTCACAGAGAACTCCCCGCACAGAAAAAATCTGATTCCTGATTTGCAGTACCTGTTTTCCTTCACCATCAGGATACAAAATGCTCTCTTATGTCTTCCAAAGCTGACAACAAAATCTGAGGGTGAGAAAAATGTGTCATGTCTGACCTTTTGATTTCAGGCAAAGTTATCTGAGCTGGACGAATGCTTCCACACTGATAAAATACGCATCCAGCTGAGTCTCAAAATATTACGTAAGGGCAGTTTGTCAGTAACAAAAACATCCCCTCATGTACAGAAAGTCAACGGCAAGCAATAAAAAACAAAGTATGCTTTCTATGTTTATGATAATAGATAATGAAAAATATACAACTGAAATTAGTGTTTTCTAATACCTGCACTTCCTAGATCCTAGAGAACCGAATGAAATATTAAGATTCTTCTGCTATTTTGGCATAATCCAAAGAAACACTGAACAAAACGATTTGGTTAATTTCCCCACTTATGATTAATAATGATTTTATAATGGAATAAAAATGTAGTGTTTTGAAATTTTGTTTTCTTCTGAGCTTATCTGTGTTTTCTTTGGAGTTTGAAACTGAGTTCGAAATGTGTCAGAAAAGCATTAAAAGGTCTCTAAAATGCCCATATGAGTGTTTCAGTTTGTCAAGTTTTTCACCCAGTTGATGACAAAAGCAGTGACAGTGCTCAGCTTTATGTCAGCATTTAGCATTTGCAGTCCTGCCACTGGGATAATAAATCCTCTTATTGGTATTCTTATCTGAGCCCTCTCAGTGAGGGCATGTGTGGTTGCATTCAGTTTCATTAACATATGTTTTTTTTTAAAGTTTTTTTTTTTTTTTACAAAAACTGCTTAAACATTCACAATAGCCACATATAGAAAGGCATCAAAGAGTTTGGTCCAGTCTGAATCTCTGTCTAATGGAATTTAAAATACTCCAAAAAGACAATATAAGGAGGAAAAAGTGTAAATAGAGCAGGTTTAAAGGGAGGAGGAGCTCTGGCTGTAGTGTCTCAGCAGCAGCTGGTCATATTCAGCCTCCGAGCCCGGGGACAGGGTGGGGGGCGAGCTGCCATCGGAACTCAGAGACGAGTCTCTAAAAGGGGATGGAGGCGTCAGAGCCATCAGCTCCTCCATATCCTTGGCTCGTCTGCCGCTCACGCAAGTCCCAGCCAGGTGCTCATAAATCTTACCGCCCGGTCGATTCTCACAGAAATTGGAGACGGCCGTCACCTCGGCATAGGTGGTGACAGTGGAGGGGGCCTGTCTGTTCCTGGATGTGAGGTACTGAGGTGGACAGGGGCTGCTATCTGCAGCAGCAACAGCAGCAGGCAGGGCAGTGGTAGAGGCGGAGTTGACAGTGGCTCCCCCTGGCAGCATCATGGTGTTCAGCTCACTGATATTGGCGGTGAAACGGTTAACCACACAGCTGATTTGGTCCATGATGGTGGTGCCCTGAGCTTGGCTGCCAATCATCCCTATGCCGATGTCACCCACGCCTATGATGCTGATGTCTCCGCCATCCACCATACCGACGCCTTGGTTGGTGTCCCCGCCTCTTTTTCTGACCCCGGCAGGGTGATCAGGTACGTAGGCAGGAGGAACTTGTTCGTCCTCGCCATCCTCTCCTCCCTGGAGACTCCTCGCCTTTGCTGCATGCTGGCTGATGGTGGGCAGAGGTGACTCGGAGGGCGAGCAGGTGAAAGACGGAGAAACTTGTGGCTCTTCAAACTGCTCTTTGACACCGCTGTCTGCGGGCGTATCTCCTCCTTTAGAGAAGGGCTTTATGATGGCTGTCTGGTTCACCTCGACTGGGTCCTTCTTCTTGACATGGAATGACATCCTCTTCCACAGGTTTGGTCTGTAGCTGCGCTCGTTCTGTGTCCACGTCACTGATTTCCCATTGGAGCTGCAAAAAAAAGATAAGATAAGATAAGATTAACTTCACTAATCCTGAAAAAAATGCCAGATATTGCTCAGAAAACAAAATTACACAAAATGAGATAAATGCAGCGCTTAATAGAAAAGCAATAATAGACTGCAAGTTTTCTCCAGAGCTACGTTATTATATGTAAACCTGTACAGTTTACTCCATATTACCATCAAACCAGGATAACACTGAGAATCCACCATCTACAGTGAGGTTAACAATCTGTTTCTTTCCGTCAGTATTTCTGCTATCTTATATTCTGTCTTTTGCTTTCAGTGTAATACTAAGTCTCCCTCCGCGTTCTTTCATCTTCCCTAGAAAGAGAAATCCTTAAAGGCAGTGGGCATCCTCTGGGAGTACGTAACCCAAATGAGGTAGCCTTTTCTCAGCTCAGGGAGCAGTTTTTCATGGCTTCATATTCAGCCTGTTGCAAAGGATTTAGCTCTATCTAGACAGTTTTAGTAGAAACAGGCATTGTTGTGTTCTTGGATATATTATATCACATGGACAGCTAAACAACTAAAGAATGTGGTTGTAATAAGAGTAATTTAGATTGTCTAACAAAAGCTCACCAGGTAGTTACACTGCCATGTCTTTCCTGCCTGCAGCTCTCCTCTTCTAGCTTCTTCTCACTGGACTTTTATGTTTTATTGCATTGCAGAATTGCAAATATGGTCCTTAGAGGAGTGTGCAGCCTCTATGAAAAACATTTATGTATTTTCTTTTGCCTTGAGGTTTTATAGTGCAGGTATAGGCATTAACTGAGAAATATCAGCACAATCAAAGGCCAAATTGGACACAAGAGAAGAAATTGAAAAGTGCAGATGAATATGCTAAAAGACAAAAACATATTACTTTTTTAAAGAAAATCAGATCTGAATAGAGCTTCAAGTCTGAGGGAGTGAATGCATAAGTTAACAGGTTTTGTCTGTATTAAACACTCTTCCGTCACGTTTTTATACAGTAATGGATGGAAAAAAAGAGCCCTGACATCCTTAAGCTGACATTATGGCAGCTTAATTACTCTATTTACTCGTTTTTAAATGCTCAGGAAAGCAGTTTCAATACGTGGGTGCATGACCTGCTTGAATTTGTGCAAGTCTTTTTCTATAGCAACCTAATAACTTTAAGAAAACATTTACTGAAGAAGCTTTCAGTGGTTTATATAGCTTAATGCCCAGTTTGGTCCTCCATATACCTTATGTTGTCCTGCGCAGAGCCACCGCGTCGAAACAAGTTGGCCATGCTGCTTGAGGATTTGCCAGTCTTGGCAGCTTTCTTAGCGTCGCCGACATGCATGCGCACAACTGTGGATGTGGTGAAAGCACTGCGGACGTTTTTCTCAGGCTTGGCGAGCATGATGTACACCTAACAATGAAAATGAGCAACAGACATAAAGATAATGCCAAATAAGATTTAGTTTTCTTATTATTTTAACTGTTTCTTACCTTGGGGACGAACATGCAGCAGAGGGCCACTGTGGCACTGAGGCTGACACTGAAGCACATGGTTATGATCTTGTAGTTGGATCCAAAGTAAATGGGAACAAAGGCCAGCCAGATGATACAGGTGGTGTACATGGTAAAGGCAATATACTTGGCCTCATTAAAATTTGCGGGTACATTACGAGTCTGCAGGAAAGAAGCAGAAGCAGTGTAAGTTGAAAGGGTAGAATGCATGGATAAAAAAACAGGAATATATAAACTTAACTGAGAAAGTATAAAATACCCATATATTATGTACTTACTTCAGAAAGTTGACAAAACAGCCTTGTATCATTAACTAATGTTATGCTGAAGTACCTTGAAGGCGTAGAAGGTGCAGCTGAGGATAAGCAGGCCATTGTAGCCCAGTGGCGCCACCACCCCCAGAGTGGTCAGGTTGCAGATCAAGTGTACTTCCTGGATGCTGGGGTAATCATAGATCACCTAAGAGGAGAGAAAGGAGGGGGTCGATCTAGTTGTATAGATAAATGTAAATGATCCTCCCCCACATTATAAGAGACACACATACACATACACATATACCTGTGGTGGCTCTATGATAAGAAGTGCCACAATAATTCCCAGCTGCAGCAGTATGAGTAGGAAGGCGATGACCAATTGTGCGCAGGCGGACATAAAGCGCGGCTTCTTGGTGCAGATCTTCTTCTTGCTGCCTGCCAGGATCCGTGCTATACGGTTGGTCTAGTTCAAAAATAGATCAAATGGTTATGCTGGCTTCAATTACATCGACTGTAGATGAAACGTCTTGCGCTGATTCATGACAATAATCCTCTTCGCCAATATCTTAAACATCAACCTCAGCCCACACATGGATCCTCTGCTTACCTTGCCTCCATTACCATTGGCTATCATTTTTATTTTCTCTTCTCCTCCAACCTGCATCCTCAGTTGCCTTTATGTATATGCTGATAACCTCAAAAACACAGCACTATAATGTCTGATGAAAACTGGTTATGCAAAGGTGAAATTATAAAAGGTACCATGAAATCAAATACTCCCTTGCTATGTCAAAGTGTTAAAGCCTTTTAAATTAATCATCCAGCACTCAGAGATAATCCCACATGGCAAAAAACGTTTGATTTTTAAGCAATTTAGTCTGCTGTGCAACATATATACAAGGGTGACTCACATTAACAGCAAAGATGTTTATTTGCAGTTGAGCTGCTCTTTTCTCTGCCAAAGGCTACAGTATACAACAAGTTTTTGGCAGTAAAAGTAGAGTGAGCCTGCTTTCAAAAGTAACGTTATTAATAGTTTTTGTCTATCAATGAACTTTATACAAAATGCAGTAAACAGAAACGCCTAAATCAAAGCAGCATTTGGTAAGACCACTTTTTGTGCACAGTTTGCCTGTGGATTTAGGCTGCTTCTGTTGGTTCATGTAATCCCAGACTGACAGTTCTTTATGACTCTGACTGTATGTTTGAGGATGTCACACTGCAGATTGAATTTGGCATCAGACAGATACCTCCCTGTTGGCATTGTGTGATGAACTGTATAAGAATCTCAACAACAAAGTGCCTAAAACCATTGCAGTATATAGTATAATGAATACTGTATGTTTTTTCCTTCTTTGTCTCTATTTAAGTGCATCTCAGTGTTAACATTCTGTTTCTCATGGAAGTGTATAAAAAAAAACAAAAAAAAACAAGAAACAAGAATTTTGAATCTCAAAGCCAATCAACCAGTGTGGAACAGTGATCCAAGTAAGTTTAAAAAATCTGATATCAATAAAATTAACCATGAACTATACACTGATCAGGCATAACATTATGACCACCTGCCTAATATTGTGTTGGTCCGCTTTATGTGGTCAAAAATGCTCTGAACCATTGGGCATGGACAAGAGGACCTCTCAGGGTGTCCTATGGGGTCTGGCACCAGGACGTTGGCAGTGGATCCTTTGAGCACTCTGGGTTGTGCAGTGAGGCGTCTGTCAATCAAACTTGTTCCACTGCATCCTGTTGATGTTTGATCAGAATGGGGTCTAGGAAGTTTGGAGGTCAAATCAACATCTTGGGCCATTGTCATGTTCTTCAAGATGTTCCTGATTGTTTGATGTTTTTGCCATGTGGTGGGGTGCATTTTCCTGCGGGGGTAGGCCAGTGACATTTGGGATTGCCATTTGCATGAGGGAGTGTGCTTGTTCTGGGACAATGTTCATCAACACAGATGCCAAAATCCAAGGTTTTCCATCAGAACACCACATAGTACCAATATGATCAATGTTATTCACTTCACCTGTCATTGGTCATAATGTTGTGGCTGATCGGTGTAGATTCCAGCCACTTGTAGCAGCACTAAGTGCAAAACACAGTCAGCTAGCAAGGAAATTAAAATGATTAGTGTTGACTTTTTTGGAGGAAACCTATTTCGGTCATGGTAATTTGTGTTTTCACTAATAACATTTTCGTATCACTTTCCTATCTATTAGACTACAAACTGGAATGTCCATAACAATTTAACTTTACTGCAATGAATTGGCTTGAGTTTCCCCAAGGGGATAAATAAAGTCTATCTATCTATCTATCTATCTATCTATCTATCTATCTATCTATCTATCTATCTATCTATCT
>OMNN01101731.1:0-14111 GCA_900302755.1 Chromis chromis
ATATGATCATTTATTAATATTCAATCTGAAGTATTAGTAATTAATTTCTGAATTATATTTGATGATGCCCCTGATGTATATTAGTGCAAATCTTAATCATTAAGTGTAGCTTACACTAAAAGTGCTGTTATGCTACATATCTACATTTGTCACACTGGGTCACAAGTAGACATTGCTTTAAAGAAAAGGTATTGTTCAAGAAACTAACAACTCTGCTTTCTTTGAGTGATGCATTTGATATCTTTAAATCGATGCAACAGCTACATGTGTAGGCTGTAGAGCGACAATGCAGGCTACATGGAAGCTACCATGCAGCTCCTCAAAAACCTTAAGGAAGCTGAACTGAGGCTCAGAAGTCTAGCCCTGTCCAGGAACGCACATCTAGTCATTTCCACTGCAAAGCTTCTGCTCACTGCATTCACCACTCAATTTCACAATCAATAAAGTAATGTAAATACAACAATTGCATAGCTGTAATTAGCAATAAGACAAGGCAAAACTGAAGTGAACTCCACCTCTATAAGTACATTGTACCATCCTCACTATACATTAAATGACATCATCTGAAAGCATTAATGAAAGCATGTTATTGCTATGTCTGGATAGCATTATGATACATCTGTCTGTCTGCTGCTACAGTGGTGGAATCTGTGCCTGCTCTATAAATCAAAACCTTTGTTGTAGATGCTTTTCTGTTGACTATGAATCCAGCTATTTCCTGATTAACAACAATTTATCAATCACCACAATATTGTTGTGCTGCATCTCTGGCTATATTGTCAGTTGCCACATAAAGAAGCTCCCTTACAGTTAGTGATACCAAACCTGGCAAAGCAGCCATACACAATCACTCAACGTTGTTGGTTGCCAAAGAAAAAATTCCAGCATTTGTTTTTACATTTCTGTTGTGTAGGAACGAGATACAATACAATATAATTAGTAAGCTGTAGAGGTGTTAGTAGATGCACATTCAAACCAACTGGTCACTACCTAAAACCTTAATGCTCACCTGAGTTAAATTCACCTTCAGAAAAGAAACAAATAAGCATACTCCCATAAGAGCTAACATGCCCAAAATATTAGGAATCACTAGTTTAGACCTTAGATCTTCTCCTAATGTGTTGAACAACAAAAACAAACAACTATTTTCCGTGTTAGGCTGATGTTGAGAGAAGATGTTAATATTGAAGGTGGAGACGAGCAGGCAAGGCTGGCACAGTAGGATTCCTCAGTCATTACTGCAGCCCAGTGTTTACTGTGAGCAGAGCATCTTCTTAGTCATATCGTTGCCCAGCAGGCTCATTTTCTCTACAACTTCACTCCATGCTGTTTTAAGGAAATGCTTTGTGCTATATATAAGTCATGCCAAGGCAGGAAAAGGCTCTGCACAAAGTGTGGCTGCATTCATGTCTTAGGTGTTGTCATGTATAATGCTGTATTGTGAATACCTAGTGTTTCATTACAAACACATGATTGATTAGAGTCCTGTTGAAGACTGCAGATGAGAGCTGCAGTTCTTTTTTGGTGCAGTTAAGTGCAGCTCACCCTGCCTCAACCATTGTAAATGAGTTCTGGTTCACAAAGGGAGGCTGCCCCAGTGCTCGGCCCCATCAGGCCCCGCCTCGCTCCACTGGCCTCTGGACTCGCCACTCAAAGCCTCCTTTTTCCATTTTCCGATGCGGCCCGCAGCCAGCTGGCTTTATTGGACTTTTTAAAAGCTATAGCCTCAAACATTCATCCTCTGTCTCAACACATTCTAGACAGTTTCTCTCTGCCTCACTTCATCTTAATTTCTCAGTCATCTCCCTCTCTCTGTGTTGTGCAGCTCCCCTCTCTACTTTGAAACTCCCATTCTGTTTCCCCCTTTCTCCCTTTCCCCCTTAATCCTTCAACTTATCCCCAGAGCTCATTCCACTGGTTCGGTTTGGTCTAGCTTCTTTTAAACCGCTTTCCTACAGACAATCAACTCTACCAACACAAATGCTAGTTTCAGATATATTAAATTCTCCTCCATCCTTCTTTCACACATAGAAACAAAGTCCTCAGAGTAATAGGGGCCTGCTCTCATCTACTTAGATTTAATTTAGGTTTCACAAAATGATACAAACACATTCTGTTGTCTGACTCATGTCGAAGACCTGAGACTGGAGAGACTGGCCTCATTTTTCTTCCTGTGCTTTATTATTATTCTGCTGGCAGCATGTCCCAGGGTAAGGTTGCATGTGGTCAGCGGCTCTCTGCAGCACTTCAACAAAAATAATTAGAATTGAAGAAACCACAATCAATGGCAGATGAGGTGCATTAGTTACAAGTGCTTTTTCAATATGACTTATAGTTTCTGTGCACTTAGAAACATGTGTGTTCACGTTTAATAAAACCCTTGAGACTTTATTCTATGCATCACACAGCATGGAGATTTTCCTCTGATTGCAACCTAATTACCATTGGTACTTGAAAGTCACACAAGGGCACAGTTTGTGTCACAGAGCCATATGCATATAAACAAAATTGTTGCCAAATGAGATAGGACTTGTTCCCAGCAGAATCCCTTGGCTGTGTATTTCCACATCATTAGTGGGGTATATGTCCAAGTTCTGCACAGAGGCGTGTCATTTCCCCTTGCCTAGGAAAATGAGTGCATCTGTGGCGGGTTCGAGGCTCTCGGCAAGGCAAACAACACAGCATCTGTTTTCTTGGAGATGCATATCCGTCAGGAATAGGGCCTGCTTTAAAATCCTAATCAATCCCCTAAAAGGAGAGACAAATCGGGATGCCATTTGTAAGATAAATTGGGATGATAATTCAGTGGGAAATTAGCTAAATGCAAGTGTGAATTGAAGCTTTGTAACTAATTTGTACGCGTATCCATCAGTGATATTACACTGAGATAAATGGTTGCTATGGTTGCTTTTCAGCTCTCCACATTGTTTGTTTCGTGATGGAGGAACAGTCTCTTAGTGCTGTTGCCCTGACATGTAGGCAAGCTACTGCAGGATTATTTAAACACAAATGCACACACTGGTGTTGACCTACACCAGGTTTATATCCCCTCTGATCTTGATTCATTAGAGCTAGTCTATTTACTCTTCAGCATTTGAGTTGTCATTAGCATTTGTCATTATTATTCTTATCATTAGCAAGATCATTATAATATTCCCCTTCACAGCATTTACATCTACTCACTAACATCCTCGTCATCATCACCAACAACCAATTTGTTATCATTGTCACACAGTGAAAGAAGAGATGGGTAATAATAACCGAATTAAGAATTATAACAATACTAAATACAACCTTAATTATATATACATGTAGTTCTGGGATGCTGTCAGAACATATTAACAGAACAAAATGTTTAGAGGCCATCTTCAGTAATTGGCCACAATATAGACCTAAAACAAGCCACTACTACTGCAGCTGCTACTACAAGTCCTTTATAAACCAGTGCATGTTGTAATGTGGTTGTAAAAGTAACCTTAAAACACAGGCTATATATAATCTAGACCTCTAAATAAACAAATCCAAATATATTTTCAGCTACAAATGTCAAAAACATACATACTGTGCTGTTATCCACTGGGTTACGTCTGATTTCACTGCAAAAGAAAAGAAAACGATTACAAGTTCACTTTAGCTCTGTCACTATTATAATGTTGGTGTCATAAATCAGCCATGAGATTATTTACAGTTTTCTTTCATACAGTCTAGTGAATTTAAAAAAACAAACAAACAAACAAAAAACAGTATCATACTGTGTTATGTGTCATTTAAGCTATTTCTGACACAGTCCCAAATATTACTAAGTGTCATAAGGACAGCTGAAATTACTACTTGGACTAAAAGCCTTACAGTAGCACAGAAGAAACCACGCTGTCTCTTCTCAACTCACTGCAGTCATGTTCCAGTCAAACGCCCAAGGTGAGAAATAGAGCTGTATGAGCCAGACAAATATTTGACTCCTCAAAATAACTTACTCTTGGATGTGTTATTTTTAGAAATATTCATCTACAGCTAATTTGTCATCATTATTACAGAAAGCATAGCATCATCTTCATCAGCCTCATAATGATAATCACCATCATCATCATTACCATCATCATCAATATTATTCTATTGTCATCATATTCCTCCTCCTCATCATTAAACTATTTGTCATTAATTTTATTACTGACTTCATCACAACCGCCGTTCATTCAAGGGAATGACCATTTTTAGCAAATGCCTACACATCCAAACGTGGTTAGATAGGAAAAGGCTCTGGTAAAAAGTGTTCTTACATTGTCAAACAGAAGTGAATACATCCCTAAGCAATATCACTTATTGTTTAGTTATTTATAATTGTATCATCCCTCAATAGTTGCATTAGTTCTAAGTTGAACATTAAGTATTTGCTCTTATGTCAATTTAAAAAGTAAGAGTTTACGATATTAAAAATACAGGGCCCACAGTAGGAATTTAATGCAAACAAAATCAGTATAAAAGTTATTACTGAAATTAAAATCCTTCTTTTAAATTTTTTTTTCAACTTCAGAATGTTGAATGCTGTTTTCTTTTCAGTTTTGTTTCTGCCATTCTTCAGAGACAATTTTTTGAGCAGCCCTTTGCTGGAAGGATTGTGTTGCTCTATCTTTCTCTTGGTAAGGATTCCAGCCAAGCGATATACTTACTTCATAGAAACTCATGGGATTTTTGTGCTTTGGATTGTTATAATGCTGGAATAATTCTGTTCTGCCAAGATTCTGCAGACTGGAGGTCATCTTGTTAGCCAATAATTTGCTATACCCACAGGCATCCATGGTGTCATCTATAACACATTTGGCACTCAGGCAGCCCCATATCACCACACTCCCACCTCTGTGCTTCTCTTTCAGGACTATGTATTCACTGTGATAGTTCTGGTCATGTTCACACCAAACATGCTGGACTCCATATGAGCTGAAGAAGTTTATCTCAGTCTAATCTGACCAAAGAATGTGCTCCATATATCCATCAGGCTTCTTTTCATGGTTTTAGCAAAACTTTATCTTAAAGTTTTGTGCAGAAGATAAAAAAAAAGATTTGTTTTTCTTGGACTGTTGGTTGACATCTGAGCTGTTTACAGAAGCTGTCACTCTCATTTCCATTGATAACCCTTGTACCAATTTTAAAACACTCCCATCTGTTTTTCAGAGCTAGATTGTAAAAGAAGAGCATTGTCCGTAGTGTCATCTTAGGACAACCACTGCAGATACTACTATTGTTAGTACCACTATAATAGTACACTTATATATTTTCTGATTACTGCTGCAAATGTGTTTCCAATGATATTTAGTTGATCACCAATCTTTCTGTATCCTTTTCCATCTTTGTGAAGACAAAGGTTTCCCTTGTAATTCTTTTCCATGTTTCAAGATTTCAAGATTCTTTATTGTCATGCACTTGTAACAATGTACATCATCACCAGTGATGAAATTCTTGTTTCTTAGTGCCAGCTCAACTTCATGGTGCATTATTTAGGCAAAAATATGTATATATAAAAAATAAAGTAAAAATAAAAATACAATAAGGTATTTACAATATTCGAATAAAATAGAAATAGAATACAAAT
Organism: Chromis chromis; assembly: GCA_900302755.1. NCBI lineage: Eukaryota > Metazoa > Chordata > Actinopteri > Pomacentridae > Chromis > Chromis chromis. Next base: position 5,588 of record OMNN01101731.1, read on the forward strand.
GAAAACACAAGAGTAATTAGTGCAAAGGACCTTCACATTTTTAAGTGGCAAGTGCGTGTGTGTGAGTGTTACAGTATGTGTGAGTGGGTGTGAGCGTGTGAGTGTGTCTGTGTATGAGTGTGTGTGGCAGATCAACTGTTCAGCAGTCTGATGGCATGAGGGTAAAAGCTGTCCTTGAACCTATTGGTTCTATTCCGGATGCTCCTGAACCGCCTGCCAGACGGCAGGAGCATGAATAGTCAGTGGCTGGGGTGGCTGGGGTCAGAGAGGATCCTGATGTGGAGCCATGACGCAGACATGCAGATAGACACAGCCCATAAGCCCATAACAGAGACAGTTCTGGTGTTCATGTGTCATTTTATAACCAAATGCATGCAATTGGGCTGCTTGAAAATTTGTTTCAGTTGTCATGTTTTCTAACTTGTTTGTTAGTGATCACAGGTGTATTCTCTGTTGTTGTATTTAATTTTTTCTCTGGTCTCTGCATTTTGAATATCAACTGTTCAGCTTAGAAATAATGTAACTGATGATAGGTGATAGAATTTTGAATTAACTGATATGGAATTGATACTGCACAAGGGTGTATTCATCTATGTTGTCACGTGTGTCATGAACATTTTAATTAATTTCATTAATAATACAAACAAACAAACAAACAAACAAACAAAAGACACATTTAGGATAAGGGAGCAGTGTTAGATGAACTCGCAGCAGCAGACAGCTTATTAGAAGAGTGAAATTGAGAAGTGTCAGATTAAAATGGCCACGCTGCACACCTGCATGAATATGACTTGATGTGACCATTCAGCCTATACCTAAAAAGCTGATGAATATACCAGCATTTCCAAAGCACAAATGAAACAATCAGCTAATGCAAACACTTAGACTTACTAGACTTATTCAATGCTCCATCTATCAACATCAATCAATGCTGACACTGTTATCAACTGTATCTTGTTATCATCATCTTCATTGCTTCATCATCATCACTGGCTAAAGTATCTGGATGCTGAAGGGACAGAAAGTATCACCTGTCTGATTTAAATGAGGTTGGATTAAGGTTATTGATCATGCTATGACCCTGGGTCATTTTGTTAAGATGGCAGACGTCTCTCTCCTCCCCTCAGCCTGTGTTGTGTGTGTCAGCCAGAACAGGTGAAGATCTCTGGTGGATGTGGAGGAACTGGATTGGACCAGCAGAAGGAGCAGACTTTTTAAACCGAGGTAAACAGCTTTCTTCCTCTCTCCTCTCTGCAACTTCCAACAAAGAGCCAGCCTACTGTGTGATAGCTGTGAATGGTGTTCTGTGAGTAGTGTGTTAGAAAGTGTAACTGGTAACTGTGTGATGGTGCTAAGACAGACCTTCTGTTGTTAGTCAGTCTGCTTAGAAACAAACTTGTAAATAGCACTTACAATTGCAAGAAAAAGAATTGGATGGAATGTCATGGTTTTCTGCATTAATTTCTCATAATGTGATCTGATCTTCATCTAAGTCAAGGGTATTGACATGTGCCTAAAATAAAAACACAGAAAAAATTATAATTGTTCATGTCTTTATTGAGAACAACCATAAAAACCTCATAGAGCTAGAGGAAAAAGTATGTGAACCTTTGAGTTAATGACCTCAAAAAAGCTAATAGGAGTCAGGTGTTAGCATACCTGGAGTCTTGTTAAGAAAATGAGTTTGGAGGTGTGGACTAGAGCTACTTTGACTGATAAAAAACACTCAACCTTTTTGAGTTTGCTCCGCACAAGAAGAATACATTTATGTGAGCCATGCCTCACCAAAAAGAGCTTTCAGAGGATCTACAATCAAGAATTCTTGATTTACATAAAGCTGGAAAGGGTTACAAAGTGATTTCAAAGACTTCACCAGTCTACAGTTAGGGAAACTACAAATGGAGACTCTTTGGGACTGTGGCTACTCTACCAAGAAGTGGGCACCCACACACATCACTACATCTGATGTACAAAGGGCACTGCATATCATAATGAAAACATCATCCCAACCATAAAGTATGGTGGAGGAATCATCATGATGTGGGCCTGCTTTGCTGCATCAGGACCTGACCAGCTTGGAATCATTGAGGGGAAGATGAATTCCCAAGTGTATCAAACAATTCTTCAGGATAATGTGAGAATGTCTGTACGTCAGCTGAAACTCTGTAGAAGTTGGGTGATGCAACAGGACAATGACCCAAAACACAGGAGCAAGTCCACAACAGAAGGACTTCAGAAACACTAAATCCACCTTTTGGAGTGGCCAAGTCAGAGTCCAGACCTCAACCCAATAGAGATGCTATGGAATGTTCACCTGCAGTTAATCCCTCCACTGTCAGGATGGTCATATGTTGAACTTCAAAAATAAAAAACAAATCAAAGATTAGATTAAATACATCAAGAGTAAAAAAAATTGGGAACTTCCAAGCCACAGTTACAGTCGATTACACAGTTCTGACACAAAACACAGACTGAGGTTTCTACTTGTAAGGGACATGCAGATGTGCAGATTAGTTTTTAAACAGATAAAGAGCATAATTACATATCTTGGTAAACCAGACCTTTGCCTCATATGTTATCTAAGTGTACAACAGATAATGAATTGCTCTAGAAATGCTAGAAAAGAAATCCTAAAACTTTCTTTCTTTTTTGGTTCCTTCCCACCGTCGCAGACTGCTTGCTCATAGGGAATCCAAAAGCCATTTTTGGATTGTTGGGTTTTCTGTTTTCTGTTTTCTTCTTCCTTATGATGATAAGCGCTATGTGATGATATGTGTTGTAAATATGCGCTATATAAATAAAATTGAATTGATGAATAGGACTGTAATTTAGTATTTGTGGTTTGGTTCATGTTTTTACTTAATATTACCAAATGAATAATGACGATTGAAGTCAAAGTAAAAAAGTAAAACTCCCCGACAGTCTACAAATAGAATCACATTAACATCATTGACATCTAACACTAAAGTTTCATTCTAATCTTATCTGTGTTTAATATTAAACCTTGTAGCTGTGTCCTTGGAACAAATAGGCTAGTCCCTCCCCTCTGTGCAGATCTATGATCTGTACACTAGACAGGTAGAACCGATACTGACAGAGACCGATGCCTGACTGCCCAACGGCAAGAGCAGAGCAAAAGGAAAAAAGACTGCTAAAAAAGGACAAGAATAAGAGAGAGGATGCTTCAGGGGCTGGTTCTGATCTCACTGCTGGGTTTCACATGGGAAACAGGTCTGTGCTTAGAATGCTGCTGGATCACATGCTCATGTCACTCTTGTTACTTTTTTATATCTGAGCTGATGATTGTTTTTTAAATTACTCAAGAGGATGGAGAGTGTGGATCGAGGTGATCTGAATAACATTTCATTGTCTGTTTTTAGTGTCTATGCGAGCTAGAATTAGTTTCTACATGCCTTTGCTACTCCACAAATTCTATGTCCTGTCATACATATAATTAAAATGTTCTGCATGGCTGTGCTGTTAGTAAGACCAAGTCCAATATTTGATTAATAGGGAGCATTCTGAGCTCTCTGCTCTGTAGCCCATAGTCTACTCTGTCTGCATGGCTAAATTGCACTGATACAACTATTGCACATTGTACAAAGTATTATTTTGCACACTCCAGATTACCTCTCTGTTTGTATAGAATTTTGCTCTTTTCTGTTTACTTTTTCTTATGTCTTCTGTTTAATGTCATGTTCTTGCTGTAACAAAATAATTTCCCAGACCTGGGATTAATAAAGTTCTTTCTATCTCTATCTATTTCTATTTCTAATGGATGTAGTAGCAGTAGATCTTAATATGTTGTGTGCTGTTTGTGTGTCTCCCAAGAGGAGTCGATCTGAATCATTCTGAGCAATGATGAGGAAGAATTCTTCTACAGGACAGTCATGCTTGTGCCTTACATGTTTCACTCATTGCCTGTAATCTCTTTCCACTTTCAGCAGCTGGACTACCCTGCACTCAGATGGCCCCCTCTCACCCACCTCCCTCCACTGGTAATTCAGATAGAGACTAGATTTACATACAGTCTTCTCTTATTTATAACAGGAGTACAGTGGGGATTCATATTTTTAGACAAAACTTTCTTTTCCAATTTTGAAGGTTTATTTAAAGTGGAGTACTAGATTACCATGTCGACTGCTGATGCGTCCTGAACACAAACACACATTAATGCTTCAGTAACAGTGACCCATATCATATTTGTGTATCATTCTAAACAGGGCATTCTGCTTAGTGACTGCTTTGGGCAGTTTTGTACACTTTGCTGATAAGAACAGTTTTGAAACAAGGACTTTTATGCCATATTTTGGAATTGTTCATTTGACTAAGTAAAAGATTAAAACACGTCCTCCACCCTCGATTGCTTTGTACAATAATATCACATTTTCACTAAGACTGCCAACACACAGTATAATAATACATCATTTCTGATTTGCAACAAATGAAACCCATTATTATTTTGTCTTTCAAGTTAACAGTGTGAAGCCCTCAGATGTGGCTGTGCTTTCCTCCATTGGACTTGACATGCACAGGTGAGCACAGGTCACCACTCAGCTTCAACTGCACGATGAACTTTACATTACAACGTCTGAAATTCACCATGTGGTCTTATTCTGCAGCACTGAGCTGTCCAAAGTCACATCAAGACTCAGAGGTACGTTTCTGTTGTCTACAAAGCTTTATCTGTTCATGTGTTAACTTCACTCATGCACTCTTAGGATGTTAAGGTTGCTCACGCTTGTTTTTGATGCTTTCCAATGGCACTTAACAGGAAAGCTCCAATATGTTTATATATATTGTGATTAGTGCCTCTGATACAATATAAATGGGAACCAAATGTCTTGTTTCAAATTTCACTTATCTAGTTATGTTGATATGAACTCCCTTGACACTACTGTGTGCTATCTTTACTGCACTGATTATGACTCTAACTGTTATTCTGTGAAACAATGAACCCCAATACACTCATCATACAGTACACACCAGGCCTGCGGTCTGTTATCTTTGTGAAAGCCACACGTGAAGTATCAAGTGCAGGACATCACACAAACAGATACCGCATGCAGATAAAATACTGACATGACATATGACATAAAGCAGGAAGGTCACAGTTGCTGACTGAAACATTGTTTAACATTTAATGTCTTCTGATTAAAATATCAATCTTGTGATGTTTTACCTAAAATTACACTTCATTAGAATCTAGATATTTGCAGTGTTTTATTGTTGAATGTGTTTATTGCTTTGAACAAACTTTGTGGCCCTATTTAATTAATCATTCCATGTATGAGGTTGCCACTGTTTGAAAGCTCTAATGATAAGAGCTGACAGGTATTTAATATATGATGCTTGTGAAAACACTTTCTATTGATGACCAGTCTCCTGATTATCAGTCGAGAGCTGGAATCAGTGTATATTTAGAACTCTCACTTGCTTTACTGTACTTTAACTTGTAAATTCAAAGTATTTGCAGATAAGTTGTTCTGCTGCTTAACGACCCGTTTAATCAACTAAATGTTTAAGCTCCACTATGTTCACACCAACAAGCCTCGTGTTAACCTTGTTCCTGTCTCCATCAGAGCTGATGACCCTGTTCAACCCTGAACTGGTCTCTCACCTCTCTGATGAAACAAACTTGTTCGTCCCTCAGTTTCTGCAGCACAGGTACACCACTCTCTGATATATGAGCAATATGCAACTAATGACTCCAGGGTTTTATCTTATTTGTCCTTCCATTTTCCTTTCTCTTTGTAGCACCCTGGTGGAGCAGGCAAAGGAAGTGTCACTCTACGTACACAGCATCCAGGTAGATACTCAAGTGGCTGCACATTCCATCCTCAAGGTTTATTTCTTTCAGTTTAGCTTCCATCTATATAATCACTTGTCTTGGATCAATCTGAGGAGCTGTATAATTTGGTATCAGTTTTGAAGAAATTACTTATTATTATTTTATTGTTGAAAGCTCTTCTAAATATTTGCTGAACTGTGTGTTTAAACAACAGCTGACCTGCTGTGCACTAAGTAGAAGAGTCTTAAGGTTGCACTTGCAGTTAATTGGAATCAATTACCTAGAAGTGCAGTGATAAAATGTCTTAGTAAGAAAGTACAGACCTAATGAAAAAGTCATGCTGGTATCACACACCCAACAATACACAAAGTGTTATTAACAGCTTTAAAGTGGTTGTTGTGATTCTTTCTCTCCAACAGAACATTGATGTAAATCAAGACTGGAAGTTGGTGCTTCTCTTTGTTCAGGTGGATCAGCTGTGTGCCTGTGAGCAGCAGCAGGTAAATAGTCAAGACCTTGGTATGGATCATAAAGAATTATTAGTGTTGAGCCTAAGCTTGAGCTTAAGAGCTCAATGCCAAGAGTCCAAATCACTAGCTGCCTCAAACACTGAAGTCACAGAGTCTATGTTACCTGCAGTGTCAGACTCTCACTGTCTGAAACATCCTTGATGTAGATGATGTGTATCGTAAAGAAACCTTGTTTTCAAGTTTGCAGTTACAAATGTTGCATCCATTCATGTTGCGTGTTATTTCAGATGTTTAGTCTTTGTTGTCATATTCTAAAAGCACCAGAAGAGCTAACATGGGGAAGTAATGTCATGTTTCTTGTATAATGAAAACACATTAGACAGTTATTTTTCTCTGTTCCTGCAGGTGACTATTTTGTGGAGAAATGTAGCCATTTGTGTCACTATAGACAATCAAGCAAATTGTGATAAGTTTACAAAAGGTGTCCAGGGTCCCTGCAGTGTCAGACTGTTGTGTTTGTGCTGCAGGTGTCAGCTGGTATCAGGTCAGTCATTGAAGAGGTGGAGGATGCTCTGCAGCTGCTGCACACTCAGGTACATTTCAGATCATTTAATGTATTATTTTTATTTTACTGCTACGATATTACCAATATTTACACTTTTTTTCCACTTCACTGTGTTGCAGCTGAAACGGACCATCGTCAGTGTTGCATTATGGGATGGAGAGCATGACACTATGCAGAGGAAGTAAGTTAGAAAAAGAAAAATTAGACTTTGTCCCCTGAAACATTCTGTCCTCTTCACTGGCTTAATAAACTTGAGACAGAGGTTTTACGTGTGTTATCAAGTAAAACGAATCAAGATCTGTTGTCTTAAAGAGAGAACGACCAATCAAGCACAATAAATTAATAAAATGAAGACACTGTAATCACCTTATCTTATCAAAAGAATGCTCTGCTGTTAATCTCTTGATTCTACTTCCCTTCAACCCTCTTATTGACTTTGTCTTTTTATTATTTACTGGCAGAGTTTGTTCTTTAAACATGAAGATACATATGAAACTTTAACGAGTCAATCTGTTTCACTAAATAGAACGTGTCCATGTGTGGAAATAATCAGTGAAGGAGAACTGAGGTTTATGAGGGCCATGATGACTCAAGCTCTGCAGGTTTGTCCATAATTCATACCCACGTATTGCATTTAAGTTTTGACCTGTGCTGCTGGTGTGTTTGATGCTGCCTGGAATGATGTATATTTGACCTCTTGAAGGAAAATGTTGTTCTTGAACTTCTTTTCACTGAGCAGGAATCCTTGGAGGAGCTTATGGTACAGAAGCAGTGGTACAATGACAGAGACGACTTTGCCGTCACCCTGCAGGACACTCCTTACATCAAACACCCATCATCTGTTGCTGTGAGTTACATTCAGCTTATACTATAACCTTACCAATGATCTAATAGAGCCTCTCTATTGCAACATTTGCATCCCTAAATCCTTACTAGTTCTGAAGAAAGGAGGGCAGTGGTTATTTTTCAGAATAGAGTTCAGTGCCTCAGAAACCTTTGGTAAGATGTACACCATTCAGCCACAACAATAACACCCCTGACAAGTCAAGTGTTGAGCATCTTGTCACAAAACAACTCTGCTGAGAAACCTTTGGTACTGGCATTCATGTGAATGTTACTTTGACATATACCACCCACGTAATTATTGAAGACCAAGCATACCCAAGAGGTGCTGCGTCCATGGCCTGATGGGTCAGAGCTGTTTCTGTGGCATGAAGGGGACTGGTCTGGTCTGTGTATATTTGTTTACCAAAGGTGCAACAGGGTGGAAACAAGTGCTACAGATGCATGAATCTACACTATATAGGAATGTGTCTTAGTCACACTAGTTGAATCAAAGTTTTGGAGATCCTTGGTAGATCATCAATCCTCCTGACTTCTGATTGTTAATTGAGGGACAGATCTTAACTAACAACATTACAATGGCTCTGTTTAATTTAAGACTCACAGTGTGCTATGACAGTATTACAGTGAGCGAACATGCACACTACACTCTAACAGTATAACAGCACTATAACAGGGGTGCCCAATCCTGGTCCTCGAGGGCCACTATCCTGCATGTTTTAGATGTTTCCCTCTTCCAACACACCTGATTCAAATGATCAGGATCGTTATCAGGCTTCTGCAGAGCTTGATGATGAGCTGATCATTTGAATCAGGTGTGTTGGAAGAGGGAAACATCTAAAACATGCAGGATAG
>OMNN01101733.1:3529-15940 GCA_900302755.1 Chromis chromis
TTCACTTGAATATTAATAACTTTTATTATTATAGCACCTTCTAAAAACAGAATTTACAAATGCTTTGATAGACGAGCCAAAAAGGGATCCTCAGGAAGACAATATTACAACAAAAAGTCAACAATGGAAAGAATAAAAGTGGAAAAATAGACTTAAACACAGTAAAAGATCCACAATGTAAGTCTGATTTTGGTGCTTAAATGTCACTTTGATCCCACAGAACGTGTGTTTTAATATAACTCGAGAATTAATTTGCTAATAATACCAAAGTTTCACTCAAATAACAATAACTTTATTTAAATAGCACCTCTTAAAAACAGAATTTACAAAATGCTTTGATAGACGAGCCAAAAAGGGATCCTCAGGAAGACAATATTACAACAGAAAGTCAACAACGGAAAGAAAAAAAGTGGAAAAATAGCCTTAAACACAATAAAAGATCCAAAACGTAAGACTGATTTTGGTGCTTAAATATTACTGTGATCCCACAATACGTGTGTTTTAATATAACTCAAGAATTTACACACTAATAACTACAAAATTTCACTCAAATATTATTACATTTATTAATTAGCACCTTTTAAAAACTGAATTTACAAAATGTTTTGATAGATGAGACAAAAGGGGATCCTCAGAAAGTCAGCAACAGAAAGAAAAAAAACAACAACCAGAGAAGCAAAAAGTGGAAAAATAGCATTAAACACAGTAAAAGATCCAAAACGTAAGACAGATTTTGGTGCTTAAATGTTACTGTGATCCCACAAAACATGTTTTTGACCATAACTCAAGAATTAATTCGCTAATAATTTATACACAATAAAATTCCACTCAAATAATGATACATTTATTTAAATAGCACCTTTTAAAAACAGAATTTACAAAATGCTTTGATAGACGAGCCAAAAAGGGATCCTCAGGAAGACAATATTACAACAGAAAGTCAACAACGGGAAGAAAAAAAAGTGGAAAAATAGCCTAAAACACAATAAAAGATCCAAAATGTAAGACTGATTTTGGTGCTTAAATATTACTGTGATCCCACAATACATGTGTTTTAATATAACTCAAGAATTTATTCACTAAAAATACCAACATTTCACTCAAATAATATTAACTTTATGTAAACCCCACCTTTTTAAAGCAGACAAGCCTCAAAAAGAGGATCCTCAGTAAGACAATATTACTACGGAAAGCCAACAACGAAAATCTGAATATATAAAAAACATAGAAAATAACACCAAATAATGAAAGTAAAACAATAAAACGTCACCAAGAATGCCCCAGAAGAGAGTGAAAACGTATATGAAAAAAGACAATGACATATAAAAGCAGGTCTATAAAAATGGGTTTTAAGATTTTAAAGGAGATTCTGCAGCTTTATCTCCTCAGGTAGGTTCTTTTACAGCCGAGGGGTCCTGATGGCAAAAGAATGGCCACCTTTAAATTCAAGTCTTGACTTTACAACAGTCCAAAGGGCCTCATCTGAAGATCTAAGGCTGCAAACTGGCTCATATGGCTTCAGCATTTCTAGTATATAGCTCAGGGCCAGACACTGATGAGCTTTAAATGTGATCAATAAAGCCTTAAAATCAATTCTGAAATTGACACTGGAGGAAAATCACCATTGAGGTTGATGTGATGCTGCAATCTGAGCTGGTTGGAGGTGAGAGAGAAGGACTTATGGTGGAATTACAATAGCATATACAATAGAAATATTTAAAGTTAGAAGTGATGACATTTGATATCTAAATGGTCAAACAGTGACATTATAATGTACAAAAATCACTTTTCAACACCGCAACCCCGGAACAAAAGGACAGAAGGAGGTAAACTGAAACTCTAGCAGTTCTAGTTTGTTAGTTTTTTTATGTTGGTTTTTCTCTTTGTGTGTTAATTGACTGCAAGATCAATTGGAGACAGTAAATTTTAGGTTGCAAATAGGCCTCAGTGCTAAAACGATAGCAAACGTAAGAAACCAATGCTGTCACCTTGCAGGATGGAGCTTTCTGTATTCTTCTTCAGAATCATTGTCTGGTTTGAACATGTATTATTCCATTATTCCAACTTGACATTGTGTAGCGTAGAGTAGTTTTAATGACAATGATGACGACGACGACAATGATAATTATGATGACGACGATGATGATAATGACAATGATGATAATGATGACGATGATAATGATGATGACGATGATAATGACGACGACGATAATGACGACAATGATAATGATGGCGATGAAGATAATGACGACGACGATAATGACGACTGATAATGATGGCGATGAAGATAATGACGACGACGATAATGACGACAATGACGACAATGATAATGATGGCGATGATAATGACGATGACGACAACGATAATGATGGTGACGATGAAGATAATGACGACGACGATAATGATAATTAGGACGACAATGATAATGATGACGATGATGATAATGACGACAACGATGGTGACGATGAAGATAATGACGAGGACAATAATGACAACGATGGCGATAATGACGATGATAATGATGCCGACGCCTACGACGATAATGACGACAATGACAATGGCATTGATAATGGCGACGATGAGAATGACGACGAGAATGACGTCGTTGATGACAGTGATAATGACGATAATGATGACGACAATTACGACGACAATTACGACGATAATGACGACAACGTTGATAATGGCGAGGACGACGATGTTGATGACAACCATAATGACGACATCAATAACGACGATAACGATGATGACTACAACGATAATGGCGCATATGCCGATAATGGCGATGTCAGTAACGGCAATAACGGCGATAATGGCGACGATAATAACAACAATAATAATAAAGATAATAATAATAACAATAATAACAACAATAAGCATAATAATACACATAATAATAGGCAACATAATAATATTAATAATAATGATAATAATAATAAGCATTTAAAATACAACATTTTTTTTCATACAACACATCTCAGAGATCAGAAATATGACGTGAGGTGAGTTTCTAGAGGTTTAGTTAACAACAAACGAAGTGGGACATTAAAATAATTCAGTGATACATCACGCAGTTATTTTGGCTCACTAGACTTTCTAATAAAAGGCAGTTGGAAACGATTTGCACATTTTATTGCATGATATCACAGAATAAATCTCCTGCTCTGCCACATCTACATCTCACCTTGTTTTGCGGTAACTTGATCACATGAAGAGCCGAAGCTGCTGGTTTTTCTCTGTGCAGCTGTTCTCGAACACGAGCACCAGCTTGTGTTTCAAACTACAATATTATTAGCTGAGTGTTAAATTGACCCGTCATCTCCTGAATCGCATTATATAAATATTTATGTTATTGCTGCACTTATATAAATTCAGCTTCTCCCCTCTTCTGGCCGAGCAGGCAGGCTGATGATTTGCATTTTATTCCGTGTGTTGCACTGTTATGCAAATACACTCGAGTATCTACAAGCGAAGCTACACAGACTGCAAGATGAAGAAGCGAGTGACTGCACCACACAGGCAGCTATATTAGCTCATGGCAGTCTTAAAGCATTATCACCTTCCTCCAAATATGTCATGAGTTGTGTTCCCTCATTTTTATTTTGCTCCTTTCATTCCCGGCTTCTTTTTTTTGGGGTGTCCAGATTTAGCTTTGATGTTGAGCAAAAAGCATCTAGGTTGCCAGCAGTCAGTGCAATTAGACACGTCGGGTTCTGATCAAACCAAATGCAGGTGCAGACTGAACCATTTGTGTCTTAACGAAGGGGAGCAACGAGAGGGCAGAGAGCCTCAGCATATTTCTTAGTTTCTTAGAGTTTTTTTTTTTTAGATTTTTCACTGCTTTTTTTTGGTCCTAAATTACAAAATGCTGGACATCTGATACTTAAGATACCTAATATAAACTATAATTACACAAAAGGCATATATACATTAGTACATTTTATTATGAAGAGCCAGTGTGTTTCAGGAACCCTGATCAGTACCTTTTAACATCTTTGAACTTTTACTTTGAAAGTGTATTAATCAGCCAATCAGCTGTGAGTCACTGGTTGATTGCAGTGAGCAGAGAGAGGAGCAGAGCAGGCAGACTAAGGATTAGACCCTCGAACAAATGCTCAAATCTCAAAAACTATAAATCGTATCAAAAAAATTCACAATCTTGTTTTGAACAAGTTGGCATATTTTCATGTCTGTACTGTGTTTTATACAGATTTGGTGGCAGGTTAGAGAGACTCACCGTTTCTGTTTTGGAGCTTGCATATAATGGGAGTCAATGAGAGTTTTGGTTGACGCACTCTGAGCTCTGAGGTGATTTGTGAAAAAACAATAAGACCTACAGCAATGAGACTCACACTAGGTGAAAGAGGACAAAAAAGCCTACATTTATATGTATAAATTGTTCATATAGAGGAGAAATTGTGAGGAGGAGACGAGCTTAACTGCACTTTTTTTCATAAAAATAAATCTTTTCAAAATTTACAGTGGGGACTCTAGCTAAAAAAGAAAATCTAGATTTTCAGAAATTCATAAAACTTAAACTGCGACTGAGTAAAAACCGTAAACGATATCAAAGCATGGATTTAGAGGAATGACATTTAAAGCCTCTTGACCTGTTTAAACTATGAATGAAGTTTCTACTGTAAAATCTGACAGAGCTACAGGGTTCCAAAGATGGCTGGTTTTGGCAGTTGTCCGGCCGACTTCCCATTCATTTCAATGGGGATTTTTAACAGTTTTCTACGAATATTGGAAAAACTGTACGACGAATAGCTACCAAAAATCATAGCACACCATTCCTGATTGAATCGCACATTTTGATATGTAATTTATATGTGTTTTCTCAAAACTGTGGTATTGGTACTATGTGGTGTTCTGCTGGAAAACCTTGGATTCTAACATCCGTGTTGATGAGACTTAGACATCCAGATAAACATCGTCCCAGAACAAACACACTCCCTCATGCAAATGGAAATCTCAAATGTCACTGACCTACCCCTGCAGGAAAATGCACCCCACCACATGGCAACAACATCAACCAATCAGGAACATCTTGAGGAACATGACAATGGCCCAAGATGTTGGTTCGACCTCCATTCTGATCAAGCATCAACAGGATGCAGTGGAACAAGTTGGATTGACAGAGGCCCCACTGCACAAGCCAGTGTACCCAAAGGATCCACTGCCCTGGTCCTGGTCCTGGTGCCAGACCCCATAGGACACCCTGAGAGGTCCTCTGGTCCATGCCGAATGGTTCAGAGCATTTTTGGACCACATAAGGGGGACCAACACAGTATTAGGCATGTGCTCATAATGTTAGGCCTGATCGGTGTATGTTTCAGACTCATAGTGGGATGCTGATTGTCAGATATTAACATTTTTGGAAGCCGTTTCTCTCCAAAATGACTCATTATGACTAATGGCTTCTGACCGTTTTCTTGTTTACTTCCTCCAACCTTCACACCAGGTGCCCGCTTCACCCACACACGGAGGGAATTTTAGGTGCAGGACGATCACTTAGCCTGGAAAAGCGATATGAAACGCGTTAAACATCAAGAGCCATAGAATCATTACCAGCTCCTTGTCGTCTTCAGAGTGGCAGCAACGTAGGCGGCTAATTATTTTCTCTCCCTCTTCAGAATCAATTGATTGCATGTCTTTTTAGTTGGTCTGGAAAAAGCGGCTGAAAAGAAACCGGCGCTGTCATATTCGCATCAAAACCGTTATTATTCAGCACACATAGCGCGCAGACACAAGGTTGACATTTTCTAATTAAACGTTTCCTTAAGCTGTGTACATCTCCCTGGGAAGTCTGAACGACGCAGACGCCCTCACTGCCGAGATGAAAGAACTCATTATTTTCCTTGCCCACTATCGTCCTCGTGTTTCTCCCCTTTTTATCCAGATAACAGAACTATTCCATTTAATCAATGCCGCCTGCTAGAAGTACAGCAGAGCAGCCGCGGTCAAGAAAATGCACCTCAACAAGTAAGCATAAAAATTCAATTCTGCTGCCCCTCCCTCCGTCGCCACGCCAAAACAAACAAGCACACGGAGCAGCGGGGCATTCATCATCGCTGTTTCTGCTTTGACAACTCGCTCTGTTTTAGTATTACAATCATAAGCCCCCTGAATTGGATAAGGGCAGCAGGAGAGGTTGAAAAATGGAAACGCAATGGATTTGGCCCGCCACCAACAAGAAAAAAAAAAGAAGAAGAAGAAAAAAAAACCTTTTCCTGTTGGGTTGGAAATGATAGCACTAGCACAGAAGTTGCAAAGGAGTCAGAGATTATATTCTAATCCTCAACTCACACTTTAGTGGCTCCGTTTTGAATGGAACCCACGGGCATTGTAAGAAAAGCCTTAATATGGAAATGATTTCGGGAGGGAAAAAAATAAAAAAATGGCGTTCAGAGTGTGGATTTTTTTGTTTTATTCCTATAGTGTGGCGTTTGACAAAGACAACAAAGGACACTGACAGATGTTTTCTATAAAATGGATTAACCACGAGCAGAATTTAGGGCGGAGAATCAACTCCACATATCAAAAGCATGAAATAAAGATGCGGCGCGATGCGTAAAAGCACGACACGGGATATACGTTTCAAAACCTCTCGCAGGGCTTCGGCTGGAAACTTGACAGACAGGCAATCATCAAGCCAAAGCCGCGTGCATTAGACTGCATTATCTGTCGCTGCAAACTGTGCGGCTTGTATGTTCACTAAAAAAGTTTTCTCTGTTTCCGAGAAAGAGGAGGGGGAGAAAAAAAAGCTTCTTGCAGCTAGCATTGAATTCCCAGTCACATTCAAAATCAGAGCTCTCAGCGGGAGCAGCAGGGTATTAAAGCTTGCTTTGGTACAGATGGCTGTTATTGCAAACATATTGGTTATCATAGTCAAATATTATCTTAAAAAACTAAAGAAAGGAAGCCCAGCGAGTAGATTCTTGGAAAATGCTTCAATGTGTTCTCTTCACACAAATATTGTATAACAGCTTCTTCTTTTCTCCTTTTTTTTTTTACATGGTTCAAAGCTTTTCAGTCCAGCTTTTTATGTTGTCAGCTCACTTGCCACACAGAATATTGAATGACAACTCGTAATGACAAGCTCTCTTTTGAGAGATTTCGACAATATCTAAGAAAGACGGCCTGAAATGCTGTTAGATTACAGAGCCGCGGCTTGGTTTTGTGTAAACCTGATGTATTTAAGTGAATAATCCACTCGTCTTAGATCTATTTTTGGTCTCCATCAGCTCTAAAAAAACCCATCTCATTAGCTGCTACGTGTTTGATTCCCTTCAGCGGCGAGTTGTTAGCTGTGTCTGTCAGCAGTTTGGTGCTGGACACGTCGTGCATGGAGGAATCTGCTGTCTGCTTCTGCTGGAAACGAGTTTGATGAGATTAGTGACAGTGAAGCAGACTGTAAATGCACATTGATATTAAAACACTGAGCTGAAAGAGGCTAAATGGGTGTAGAGTTAATGTTTCTCTGAGGAATTGTCACTGCTAACGGCTCCTTTGATGCTATACGTCAGAGATGGGCAACTCCGGTCCTCGAGGGCCACTATCCTGCATGTTTTAGATGCTTCCCTCTTCCAACACACCTGATTCAAATGATCAGGATCGTTATCAGGCTTCTGCAGAGCTTGATGATGAGATGATCATTTGAATCAGGTGTGTTGGAAGAGGGAAGCATCTAAAACATGCAGGATAGGGGCTCTCGAGGACCAGGGTTGGCTACCCTTGCTTTCTGTTCAGTTGTGGCATTACAGCATCTCAGATAGGGGTGTGACCAAAAACTATTTTGAAAAGAGAGAAATTCGGGGTTCTAATGACAGATTTAACCAAGTTGAAACCAAGTGACTTTATCTACAGTGCATGTTTTCTCTGAGCAGAACATTTTAAAGGTCAATATTACAGTCGATCGTGTTAATTAAATCGTGGGAAGTTAAAATTGTGTTCTTGATTAATATTCTGTTAATTGTGCACTCCTGTTTCTCACTCATTGTTTTGCATTGCTGAAACAATATATCATGCAGGCCTAATTTACACCTGGTATTAACATGCACAACTGATTTTGATTAGAAAACATGTAGCAGTTAGTAGCAGTGATGTTAGCTTTGCAATTAGGGGGAAAAAAACACAAAGCACACAAAGCAGCAGTGATTTGCTTTACCTGGGATGCAACTCGTCAGCCACCTCACTAAGCTACTCAGTGAGATCAGCACAAACTGCAGGCACAAGCTATCAAGCCATTTTAATACCAGGTGAAAATACAAAGACCCACAGATCAGATGTTATTTAAGAAGTTAATTAAGTGTCAAATGCTGGTGTAAAACTTGGCAATGATCAATGATCATCACTGACAACAGTGAAACCCCCGATGTATTTTCGGACATGTTAAACTGTCATCGGATTAATGGGGTGCACGTTCGAAACAACTTACGACAACGAGTCTTTAGAAACTGGGCTGAAATCAAAATGTCACACATGTTGGAATTAATGGAGCATTATGTCATACTACACTTTGATTATCAAGATGATCATGACAAGTGATGTCATGTGCATTTATATCACTATAACATATGTCTAAATTAAACAAATACGCAATAACTGAACTCTGAAGTCATAAAATGCAGGAAACCATTGTAGGGAGAGTCTTACGCATATCCAAAGAAGTACTGATAGGACCCAGCGATCTTGAGCTCCAGAGAGCAGTACTTGTCAGAGTCATCCTCTCTTCCTGTCGGGTAGTTCCAAGCCAAAACACGAAAGTTGTTTCGATCAAACTTCTGTCCTTCTAGAGGGTAGTTGGTGTGCACCATAACCCTCCTCCCCTGCAGGCTGGGACCCAGACGGAACTGCAGCTCAAAACCTGAGGAGGCAGACATGTTTTTTTTTGACAACACCAAGAACACATAATGTTGTTTAACCTGCGTGGAAAATTCCACACTATTTTCATGCTGTGTTAAAATCTAATTTGGTACCCGCAATGCACAACCACTTTATGTCTCAACATGTTTGAGCTTCCTTCACTTCCTGCATCAGTCCTGCAGTCTAAACTCTCAGCAGCTGTTTGCTCTCTCAGCTGCAACGGCCTGCATGGTGACACTGTCGGTATGAAAACATAATTCCTGGAGAATCCCACAAAGCTCTCTCACACAGTGTGACATTAGCCAAAAAATGTCAGTCTTGTTGTCTTGTCTTGGTTCTCTTGAGTCTGGACCATGACAGGACTGTCTATATATAGTCCAGTTTAACCTATCAGGTTCAGAGTGCTGTAAATGTCAAACGTTACACTTCTCTCTTCACATCTCCAAGCCAACACACACTCTGTTACTGCTGCATGACGTCCTTATCATCAAGCAGACTGTACTTATTGTGAAATGTAATCCAGCTTTAAAGCCGGGTGTCTGAAATACTTCTTTGTCATCAGGGTATCCTTTACAATTTCACTATTTCTTGGAGAGAGTTGAGGGGACGGCGTATAGCAAACGTTTAACCTTTTACTGGTTGAGTTTGACTGTTTGAAATTAGAATGACACTTATTCAGATATCTATAATGTCATTTTGATTATCCGAAACAACTGTTACCCATTTTGAACTAGTCAAAATAAAAGTTACCGATATCTCAAATCATCATTACGACTCGTCTGAATTGGTCCCATCCTCGGCCTCCTTGCTGTGGCGTCCAACAGACATGTGCCCTGTCATTTCGCCCACTCAAAACTCAAATTCAAAACGTCTATAATTACATTTTGACGAGTCATAATTCAAGTTTGATATATGTACATCATTGTTTTGACTAGTTCAAAGCTGATTTAAGACATCTAAAAAGCCCAAAATACAGTTAAAATCTTAAACTGAAGTGAATCAAAAATATTTTAAACAAGAACTTTGACAAGTCAGAATTTAAAACTTCTGAAACGAGAATGATCAGGATCGTTATCAGGCTTCTGCAGAGCTTGATGATGAGCTGATCATTTCAATCAGGTGTGTTGGAAGAGGGGAAACATCTAAAACATGTAGGATTTTTACTTTCGAGGACCAGGATTTTCCACCCCTGATCAATGCAGAGTCTGTTGTATTCATATAACCATGTGGAAGACATTTGTTTACAAAAAGAAGCATTACCTTGTTCAAGCCTGAACAAAGTTCTTTCCAGATTTTCCTTGTCGTTCAGCATGAGTACTCTGATCTGCTTCAAGTGTTGAGGCAACATAATGAGAAGATCTCTCCAAAGTGAACTGATCCCCGCCTCCTGTAAGGGGACAAAAAGACAGGTTACTACATAGTTGTACCCACTGATGTGCACGTCTTCAAATTAACCGTGAGGAGATGCTTCCCATGAAATTATTCTCTGTGACATGGACCAATGCATTGGAAGTATGTTAGCACTCCATCCAAACTGCCCTCAGGTTGTATCAGGGCATCCAGTGGAAAAACCCAGGCTCAAAACCTCCTTCCATTTAGAGTGGCCATGAAGTGATGTGTCTCTAATGTGCTTTTAATGTGAGTGACGGCTGACAGAATACACCTTCCATGCAGTAATGTATTCAGAGTCTTCCAAAGTTACCACTTATACAAGAAAAAGGTGCGTACTATAGTTCTGTTTGTACAACATAACAGTAATGTCTTGCTGTAGATTGAGGCTGTAATAGTTTTGGTTTCTGTTTGTTTCTTTGTTCTATCGTTACAGACCACACCAACGCTCACTGAATTTCTTTAAAAATAAAAACTGATAATATACACATTGTTTCAGGATATTTTCCATGTAGTCTTATAGTAGCTGTGTATATCTAGAAGCTCACTCTGAACATTTTTCATTGCGTGAAGTAAAGACTGCTGCAATCAACAAAGCTGCTATACAAACTATAGAGACAGACAAATAGGTCAGACTGCAAATGTAAACAGTTCAAACTCTGAAGCAATAGGTTATGAAATCTCCTGAATAAGTGTGTCAAACTGCAGCCGGCTGGATACCTGCTATCAGAGGTCATCTATCAGAGGCCTATATGCAGGTTTTAACAGCAGCATGAGATCTAACAGTGGTCTGATCATCTGTGACCGAAGCCAGGTGGAAACTATGACAGCATATCCCTAATGCAGCATTTAGCAGTTAAATACTCAACAGACATCAAATAGAAGATGCACTATATTTCCAAAAGTATTGGCCCTCCCCTCCAAATAATTGAAACCAGGTGTTCCAATCACGTTCATGGCCACAGGTGTATAAAATCAAGCTCCTAGGCTGCAGACTGCTTCTACAAACATATTCCATGAACGATAGACGAGTCTGGGTTTGGTGGTAGCCAGGAGAACGGTACTTGGCTGACTGCATTGTGCCAAGTGTAAACTTTGGTGGAGGGTGGGTCATGGTGTGGGGTTGTGTTTCAGGGACTGGGCTTGGCCTCTTAGCTCCAGTGAAAGGAACTCTTAATGCTTCAGCAAACCAAGACGTTCTGGATAATTTCATGCAACAGTTTGGGGATGGCCCCTTCCTGTTGCAACATGGCTGCCACCAGAGCACAAAGCAGGTCAATAAAGACATGGATGAGCCAGTTTGGTGTGGAGGAACTTGACTGGCCTGCACAGAGTCCTGACCTCAACCCGACAGAACACCTTTGGGATGAATTAGAGTGGAGACTGAGAGCCAGGCCTTCTGGTCCAACATCAGTGCCTGACCTCACGAATGCACTTCTGGAAGAATGGGCAAAGATTTCCATAAACACTCCTAAAGCCTTCCCAGAAGAGTTGAGGCTGTTATAGCTTCAAAGGGTGGGCCAACTCCATATTAAACCCTACGGATTAAGAATGGGATGTCATTAAAGTTCATGTGTGTGTAAAGGCAGACGTCCCAATACTTTTGGCAATATAGTGTACATCTCTGTGTGTGTTCAGTGAAGTGTGAGCCTCTGTTCAGTTTCTGTTCAGTCTGACTGAGGTTTTTGAACGACAGTTTTTCACTGTGTGAACATCCACTGACTGTTGATAGTTATTATACTCTTACAGTAATAAACTGCAGCATCTTCAGCCTGAACTCCACTGATGGTCAGAGTGAAGTCAGAGTTTGATCCACTGCCTGAAAAACGTCCTGGAATTCCTGATTCTCTACGGTTTGCCACATAAATGAGCAGTTTGGGAGATTGTCCGTCTCTTTTTTGATACCAGGATAGACAGGGGTAGGAAGAGTCACAATCACTATCAACATCCTGACTGGTCTGACACCTGATGGTAACAAAGCCTCCCACAGCAGATCTCACTGATCCAGGCTGAGTCACTGTGTCCTGACCTCTGGACTCTGAGGATACAGAGACACAAACAGAAAGCAGCGTCATGGTTTTGTGGGCTTCATTTCAGAGGGACGGATGTTGATAGAGGAGTTTGATTCTCTGGACTTTACCTGTGAAGCAGCAG
>OMNN01101739.1:4886-24001 GCA_900302755.1 Chromis chromis
CTCATTAAAATGGTATTTGGATTCCGTGCAAACATGGCTTAAAGAAATTGCAAAAATATATTAAAGGGAACACAGAGAAAGCCAGTTTTATGAGTGATTATTCGCAACTAATTTGTTGTGTATTTAATATTTATCAAGGTCAGCAGGATCATTTGAAACACCTGAAAACAATCACTGCTGGAAGGAGGATGCCACTCATTTTGTTACTACTGTAATAATAATAATAAATCCTAATAATCTAACCTTTATTGATCCCCTTGGGGAAATTCCTTCTCTGCATTTGACCCATCCTATTCAAAGTTAACCT
The DNA here is from genome assembly GCA_900302755.1 of Chromis chromis. NCBI lineage: Eukaryota > Metazoa > Chordata > Actinopteri > Pomacentridae > Chromis > Chromis chromis. Next base: position 5,194 of record OMNN01101739.1, read on the forward strand.
TAACTATACATACTAGGAGCAGTGGGCTGCCGCGGTGCAGCGCCCAGGGAGCAGTCAGGGGTTAAGGGCCTTGCTCAAGGGCCCAACGGTGGCCGCAGTGGGGGTTCGATCCTCTGACCTTCTGATCAGTAGCCCAGGGGCTTAACCTGTTGCGCCACCACTGTTCATGGGCCGTTCCATCAGAAAACTTCAAAAATCTAAGCTTAAAATCAAGATATTTCGTCAAAATCATTTTATTATACGTGTCTTATTAAAAAGTTCACCAAAAGTAAACTGTTTGTACTGACCAAATTTTGTTAAAAACTAAAAAATTGTGTGCTCCTCAATGTAACTGGGAAGCCATGAGTGACTCAGTTGTGACAAACAGCCACATGAAAAAATATTCAGGGACTTTCCGGCTGAACTGCAGGGTGTGTTTACAGAGCAGATAGGAGAAAAGTATAGAAACAAGTTAAAATGTAAGTTGTAAAATATCTGCACTTCAAGCATTTTGTATATGTTGCACAGTTTTTTTCTTTTTTTTTTGGTAACATAATTAACTATGCAAATTCAACTTTAGATTTTTTATGTTTTTTTAATGGTTTATTACTTTATAATTGTGTCATACTGCACAAAAGATTGAGTTCCTTCTCCTAGCTGTGGTTGTGCTGTTTCCATAGAGCTGCAGGACTTCATATTGCGGTGAATAATGAGCCCACGGTGAATAAAAATGCTCAGAAGCTGCTTGAAGTTCAGAGAATTAACTCCGGAAAAGGCCTAAAAAAAAAGTGTTTGTCTATCAGGCGGTGTGTGTTGAGGCAAATTGAGATTTGTCAGAGTTGACTCAAATAAGGCTTAATTGTGTTCCACCTGGAAAAAGGAAAATCATGTCCACTAGATGGAGTCATCTCTATAGCTTGGAGGTGTCAGAAACACTGTATAAGCAAGACTTTTGCAATCATATTTGTATCTTGTGTTTTTCTCTGCAGATCAACGTCCTTCAGGCGAAGAAGAAATTTGAGATCCTGGATGCTGTAAGTCGTTGCAGATACACCACCATGTTTCATCTTTATATTCCACATACAGAGTCTGGTTTCAGCTCTTCTTAATGCCCATGTACCTGTCTCCTGCAGATGCTGTCGTTCATGCACGCCCAGTACTCGCTCTTTCAGCAGGGCTACAACCTGCTGGATGAGATCGACCCGTACATGAAGAAACTGGCTGCTGAGGTACGTCATCATCGTCATCATCGTCATCATCGTCATTACTACCAGCACTAAAGCTGCGTCACCTCCCCTGTTGTGATTGATCCTAATTGAGCTACAAGCGAGGGGCATTTATGTAATCTGTCCCTTAACTTTTCCACTTAATGATTGAAACGGTTGCATTACATCAGATTTTCGATTCCGGCCTACTTCCCTTGAAGAGAAGACACCATTACAGCACATGTTGTCATGAAGCAGCTTGTTTGTTGAGAAGTGAATCAGCGCCTCATTACTAAAAATTGATCGGAGGCTCTTGCTAGTGGAAAGTGTCACAGTCAGCTGCTCTGACTCACTGCAGCTCACTGTGTTTACTGTGCCACGCTACAGTTATGTCACTGAAACATGGACACTGGGTGCACTTTTGACTCAGGCGACTCATTTCTGACTTTCAGCTGGATCAGCTGGTGATTGATTCGGCCATGGAGAAGAGGGAAATGGAGCACAAACATGCAACCATTCAGCAGAGGGTGAGTTCCTGTTCTGTTTTGAACAAGATTTCTTCCCTAAACGCCTTAGAGTGTGTTAGATTTGATTTTCAAACATGGTCTGCACCTATATAGCCCCTTTTCTACCTTAGTGGTACTCAAAGCGCTTTACAATGTGTTTCGTATTCACATACCAATGGCAAAAGACTTCCATGCAAGATGCCTGCCTGCCATTGGGGACAACTTGGGGTTCAGTGTCTTGCCCAAGGACACTTCGGCATGCGGAGGGGCTGGGGATCGAACCGCCAACCTTGCGATCAGTGGACAACCCGCTCTACCACCTGAGCCACAGCCGCCCTAGATGTGATGACAGCTACAGTATCCAAGTGAGGGCTCAGCATCAATGCATTACTGTGAGTCGCTTTAAAGTGGGCACCTGCTGGAGGCCAAATCATGATTTCCTGATATACTGTTCCTTGTAATGCTGTCACATTGCTCTGACAGTAAGTGCTCTTGGCAGTGGTGATCTCCTGTCTGAGTGATGTGTGTCTCTCCCAGGCTGGTGTGGGAGGCTGTGGCAGCTCTTTGTTTTACTCCACCATGCCAAGTTATCTGGACAACACAAAGCATGTTTTTATTTGTGAGGAGATCTGGGGCTGCCTCAGGAGATACGCCGAGTCTATCTTCCTCAGCATGTTCCCCTGTGTTTCCTTCCTTTGGCTTGACAATAAAATATCACTTACATTTCCGTTGGAGACAGATTTGGGAATTTGGGGCACAAGAAACTTGGCAGCACAGTTTACAATTTGGGTTTGTGTGGCGGCATTTGTGCACTACAAGTCACACTGTTCTGCTCAAGACTAAGGCCTTAAATTGAATTTTAGATTAACAGGTCAACAGGTGAGGACAAGTGATGTCTTTGACACATAAAACTGAAGAAAAATTACAATATAATTTTTTTTAGATAAACTCAAAAGCTTAAATTGTGCTGGGTAACTGTACCCAATGGCTGCACTCTTTTTTAGTGGTTATCTATCCATCTATATCAGTCAGTCTGGTTATAGTAAGAAAGTATGAACAAAAGCTCTACTGTAATGCAGTGGAAATAAAAGTGCAGTACTTCAACATTAACTTTAGAACAAGATGCAGATTGGATTAAAATTAGGTTTTCAGCTGCTGATTAAAAAAATGTGGTCAGTATAGTTACAGTTGCATTTGTTCTCAAGCGTCATTGCATACATGGCATTAGGGCTAAAGAATTAATCAATTTAATTTAAAAATCGTGATTTAAAACAATGCCATTAGCAAATGTCAAAAGCTGCAAGCTAGGACGGACGAGGTGTAGCCGTTAAAAAATGAGATTAATGCTGTGGTTCAATTTTATTTAATTCAGCAGAGTGAAACTCTCAGAAGCTGTTTATGCTTGCCCACTGATGAAAGTATATGACGTGGTTCAGGCATGCATTCTGTAACTGCATAAGCCCAGTCTCGTTATGTAATAGCCACACCTCGCGCATTTCGCAGTGTGTCCGACCGAGTGTTTAAACTGTCATGACAAACTGAAGCCTTCCCCTTTGTGCGACAGTCACGCTTTTAATAGTCTCATGGTAATATTCTATCACGCGTTTTAAATTTAAGACACAGTAATTATCGAATAGAAGCTTGACTTTATAACATATCACAAATGAGATAGTATCCATCATATAGATCGCAATTAGATATTTTCCCCAAACTATTCAGCACTACATGGTATACATGGCTTCAACCTCACTGTCAGTCACCAGTGTAGCCGTTTACACATGCTGAAAGAAACAGTCTATTACATTACACTGTCTGCCATCTTTTTAATTTAGCTTTCTCAGTGGCCGTTGACTAATCAACACTACAGAAGAGCATTTGCTTACACACACCCTTACACTGCACAAGGCTGATTCCAAATGTGTGCAGCCCCGATAAGATACCCCTCCTAGCATTAACACAGGCTACTCCCCGAGTCCTAGATCTGTCTCGCTTTTTACTCTGAGAATGAAACATTACAGTAAGTGGACTGTTACCACTATCCACTGAACTCTGAAATTCAAAATAAGCACACCAAGTCTTACTGGAAACGCACATTGTGCAAAACATATCCCAAGATCGATTTGCTTTCTCATGTCGGATTATTAATTGTAAATAAACTCATTGTATTCTGATGTCTTAGATGCACTGTTTTACCTTAACGTGTGTCCAAGTAAATGGGATAAAATTGGGACCACATTTTATACGTTCATCACTTTGGCTCCTACAAAATGTCAAAACTGTGTAAACTCCAGACTGAATGGAGACCTCTACTATGGCTGGAAGGGGCTTGTGAAAACTTAGAAACCTTAAGAGGAAATGGCAACAGTGGTTTGGGTAATGGCCAATGAGCCAATATGGAAATATGTTAAGATTGTGAAACAGAAGCAAGGAGGATATTAATTACTTTTTTGACATTACATTATGAAATTGTCTGTGCCAGGTCAAGATTACTGATGCTGAAATATGAAAACAATGCTACACTGTTAGAAAACAAAAGCTGAGCATAAGAGAGGATTTCAGGGGCAAAGTTCCCCCTCAGACCAACAGTTTGCTATTTACTTCAGAGACATGAGCCAATTTTTAACAGGCTCAAAACTAGCCAGTAATTATATTTAATCACTAAACATTGACACACACCAATAGGCTTTAACTTCAAGATGGCATAAGTGAGCATTTTTGGCTTTCGTTTGCTTGACATACAAAGTGGTGGCAGGGCTTATGAACTTATGTGGCCCCTGGCAGGTGTTTGCATTATAAAAGCTGGTTCAACAACTGGAAATTCACAATCACTACCTGTGTAAAATTAAATGTGTCCTTCCTTGTTCTAGTCGAGCATACCTAATGTCAGATTATAGTATGCTGACTAGACTTTCTCATGAATAATACAGAATCTGACTTACTCTTTTTATTACAGTGCATTAGTGATAAAACATTTAATTATTTAGTCAACCAAAATGTCAAAACAATGTCTGACTTAGAGGCCCAAACCAAACAATACTGAGCATACCATGATACAAGTGTGTGTGTGTGTGAGTGTAAAATGACTGCAATGACTAGCTGTTTGTCCTAAGAGTTGCAAATTAATTTCATTATGTTTGACTAATTGATTAACCTACTTATTGTTTTAGCTTTACTGTGTACTGCATTTGTTGTTCTCAAGCAAGAACAGAAAAGCTGCCCTCTCATTTACGGTACATTTCCAATACTGGCTTTATTTTGAGTATAACACAGTTAGATCACCATTTACGGTCACTAGGTCATTTGTTATAGTTGATTTCCTTTTCACATCTACTATGAATGCACTTTGCTCCTGGTTGTAGTATTCATTTTATTGTACAGGCAATTAGTGTGCGCAATGACAATAAAGATAGGTTTGATCCAGTAAATACAATAACTGTGTTGAGCCCATTATGGAAGAAGATGAGTCGTTTGAATATAGATTTCGACACACTGTGTTGATTTGATTTTGTAATCCTGGACTTTTCAAGTAGTGATTTTCTATTTAAACCAATATTCCAAGAGGGATGCATACAATCACTGATAATTTGGCCACAAAAGCTTACTTTCTAACAGCACTACACAGTGATAACTTATTATTAACACTTTAAGGTTAAGGCTGATGTTAAGGAAGTCTGACATCTATTACAGCCAAACCATAAAGCTGACCTTCAGTTTTCATGAGTCAGAAACAGGAAAAACTTGAGTAACATTTATTTGCACTGTCTGAAAAAAACAAAACACATGCGAGTCTGAGAAAAAAAAAATCCCAGAACAGCATTGAAACGTGTTTACACACGACAAAACGACCTCATGATTAAAATGAGGATAACTTTGCCCTAACCTTGCTAATATGTGTCTGGGGTAAATTAAGGTGACACTGGGCGTTAAGTAAGCTCGCGGTGTTAGCAAAGTTCATAGTTATATCCAAAAAGAGGCGAAAAACCAGTAAAGCAGTTACTGTTAGCTCGGTTTTACTACACAAGTTGTATTTTAAGTCTAATTCACTTTATGCTAGCCTGCTGAACTAGTTTGCTCAGTCTGGTGGTAGCAGCAGGCTGCCGTGCTTCAATTAGCTAACACGGAGGCTAACTAAGGATGGGCAGCCCGTAGATTTTACAGCTAACGCTCGTTAGCAAGCGGTAGCAGAGCAGTTAGCAGAGCTCCGTAGCTGCTTAGTGAATGAGCTGCGGTGGCAAAACAAGTGTGCCCGACTGTTAGGCTCCCTCTGTGAGCGTTACCTTGACAGAGTCCACGGGGTACATCACCGTGTGCTCCAGTATGCCAGCCACGGCTCCTGCTGTCATGTGGGTCGTCACAGAGACATGAGGTGGCAAGCTCTCGTAGTCTCCGTCGCTGTTAAACGGCTCGTCGTCTTTGCTAGTGACCTGCGACATCTCCAGTGTTGCCACCACACGCTCCGAGCTCAACTCCATGCGTGGTGAGCTCTCCCAGGCGCTCTTCCGTACCAGATAACACTCAGAGATGTATCGGCGGCATGGATAACCACAACATCACTACTTACTGGAGTTCCAGCGCCCATGTGACGTTAACTGGCCGGGGGCGTGGCTCAGGTGAACATGAACCAATCACGCTTTAGATGTTTAACAATAGGGCGGGCTCTCGGTTTGAGGCAGCCAATGAAAAGTTTTCATGCTAGATTCCTCTGACACTCAAAAGCCCTGCTGTTAGAATTTGTGCATCCATGCCGTTTGTTTTTTTCTGCAGAAGTTTTTGAATGGGTTTGACAAAAGTGTAATCAGAGAGTCCTGTTCGAGTAGATAAGTAGGTGTGGTGTCAATATCAGTCAGCATCTGTTCAATAATAGGGCAGAGAAATTGTCAAACTCTCATTTAAGATAAGGAAACATCTACAACTTGTGGTTTCTTCACACTGAATGTGGTTTTATCATTTCCTGGAAGAAATATTTAAATATGTCAACAAAAATGGCAAAATCTGCTACAGTATACACACCGTAAAACATCATAAAGGAATTTAGTCAAATAAATGTATCGTTTCTAGTTTTCCTAATGTAAATATATGAGTTTTGTTGATTTCTGGTTGATTTAACTTAAAATGCAATTTTTTTAGAAGCATGTGGTTGCAGTAAAGGAGGCTGCATTTCTAGGACCTTCATTTCTCATGACAATGCCACCTACTAATTTGATATATAAGCAAGTAGCACATGCAGAATTTGCTTCAAGATGAACAAAGTTTTATTGTTTCTTTTCTATTTAGGCAAGGACCATATTTCTGGATAAGTGGACAACAATCACAGCATGACTAATGAATGTGAATCAAGTTTGAATGGTTAAAACTTAAAAACAGTTCTTCAGTAGAGCATTAGAGTTACTGTTAGGTTGCCAAAGTGTGAAAAACAAACTATGATATATAGTCTTCAGGTACTATAATAAATCTTTGTTATTTTAAAATCCATAATTTGTTTGGTAGAAAGTACTATTTGGGTGGAATAAACATTTAAAACTATGAGCACTTGGACAAAAAGTTGTATTTTGGGTAGAATAAACCTTTAAAACTATAGGTAATATTTTGGGTGGAACCATAGGTCAAGCACCTCGCACTTTAGCAATCATCCAATTCAATAGGTAGCGCTGCTGTAAAAAAACAAGTTTAACTTCTCGGACCACTTTAGAACTTCAAAAACATGAGTTTTTATGAGCTACTTTGACTTGAAAGGATGAGTTGAATGACTCTACAGCTGAGAGTTCATTCAACTCATTAAAAAAGGTTCATACGACACAAAACTAGGATATAAGCAAGGTTTAGTTTTAATTTTTAATTCTGAGAAAACACACATGGTGGAAACTTAGCTGTATATCTTTAATACATGTTAAATTATTTAATTCAAACCATGACAAATGACAATCCTGAATTCAGTCCATATACTTGTAGACTTAGATAATTCAGCTCACTTTAAGTGGAAGCAGAATCACATATTGACCTTGTACTAACTAGTAAAAAAATGTCTACAACAGCTGAGCCTGAAAGACCTCAATGTTAAAGAAAGAAGAAACTCTTTAAATTCAAAAAATATAGAAGGGAAGCAAATCAGTCTGTAACCAAATTTAACTCTTGTGCATATTGTTGGATTAATTATTGGTAGTGCTTCACATTTGGATTGTAGTGAATTTGTGTTTTCAGACCTTTGGAACATAAAGTGAGCTTACACTAAACTCCCTCACCTGCAACCATGATATATTTAAACACACTGATCTGCACGCATCGTCCCTCCTTCACGTCATGTGAACAGTCATATGAAATAGCCTAGAGGGAAAACACAAGCCAATTCACAAACAATACACCACATCCATGTTTCAGTTGTGGCTCCTGGATAAAAAAAGTATGTAATTGTTATGTTGTGTTTCAGACTTAGATGCAGCTACTTTACAGGTTCCATTCAGTTCAATTACTTCAATGAGCCTGCTTGAGACTAATCATCCTAATGAGGCTAAATTAATGTGTACACATTTTTCTAATTGCAACTTTTTTTTCTTAATTATTTATAGCATTTTTTTTTGCCTGTGTCTTCCTGTCTCTTGTTGCAAGCCACAAGTTTAAATTTCACTTCGACATTCAACTGGATCTCATTTTGTGTTCAGGATGTCACCTGATTCAACTAAGCACACCTAAGATTCACAGGTTCTCTGTCAATCCACTAACCTTTCAACACCACAGAGACAGATCTGAACGTTTGTTTTCTCCAGTTTTTGTTTCTTCCTGTTGGTCAGAGTATTTGATATATGAATTACTTTATTCTATTTAAGCAAAGCACACAGTATTACTGATATCTACAGGAATGTGTTTGATCTATTAAACTATCCGTTGCTACCCTCAGCCGTTGGGTGAAACATAAGCTCTACACACAAAGCTCACTGCAGTGGCACTGTGGGTGTGTTTGCCAAGCGTGGTGACATATCAATGACTCAGCATTATAGGAGCCTGACATCTTAAAGAGCCACTTGTTCAGGCATTGTTGTTACAGCTGATATTCACATGCTCAGTAGGGGGACTCCAGTCAGAGCTGTAAGACTGACTGTGAAAACCTTGTACGGACTGTGACCACCACGGTATTATACAGTATTTTATAAGGTGCAATTGTTCAAACCTTACTCTTCTGTGGACAACTTGTGTCACACACATACAAGTCCTGGTTCTCTACGAAAGCTCTGGATTAGTTTGACATGTTTAATTTTTAACTTGGTCTGTGGTGTTAATTACATGTCTCCTTATCTGATGACAAATTCCCCTTTAATGTAAGAACTACTTACTGCAATGATTTCCATGGTGAAGGCTTGAAATCAGAGAGCTTTCAAAGCCACAGCAAAAACAGAAAAAGTACGAACTTCAACTGTTCACAAATGGTTGAAGCTAATTATGTCAGTCTGTGTTAAAACATAGCTGCAAAAGTGATTCACAGACTGGCAATAATATGTATTCAGTCTAACGGTTTACAACGGAAAAGGTAAATATTGGATGTATTATAACATTTTGAAATATACAGACTATGGGCATGAATATACTGTATCTTCAAATCTAAGTGTCAGTCAGCAAGTGCAACATTGAATTGTTTTATTTTACTGATAAAGTTGCAGTGAGAGAAGGCTACAAATACCACCTAGTGGAGGCAATTATGATCACTTCCCTCTCACCACACATCACATGGCTGTCTCGTAATTTTGTTTTGACTGGAGTAATGCACTGGGTCACTTTACATATAGTCATGAATGCACAAATTGAATATTCTCTCAGGAGTTAAGGCAGAATTGTGTGAAGCCTCACTGCAGACATTCACTCATATGAATTCACAATTTCTTTTTCCACAGCTGACGACCCTCAGATAATATGCAGCTATGTCTGTGAAGATTCTCAGTCATCCAGGTCATGGTTATCATCAGTTCTGAACTGATGAAGCCTCTTGGATGAGAGGTGAAACGTCTTTGAGAAACTCAAGCAAGTCCAGATGCTACGATTAAAACTACGAGGATAATATGCAGCTATATTATTAGATCCTTTCCATTTCTTTTACAGAAGCAAGGACAACAGCCTTGAAATACTTCAGTCAGGATGTCTGCACAGCTGTAGCAAACCATCAAACTGTCTACAGCCTCCTGTGCTGAACTTGTGTAGTCATTAATAGCTACTTTCAGATTATTTCAACTGATAGATGAGGGCAGAAGTTTGGGGTTCACATTAAACCACAGATTTCAAATTTACTCAGTTAAAACAGACACTTTTTACTCTGATCTTTCTCGTGAAATGAACAGACAAGTATACAATAAAACCTTTATTACTGAATTGCAATGTCACGACATTTATTTCGCATTCATCTGTGAAAACATTTCATTAGACCATTTTCATATAAATAATAGGGCATGTGCTCTCATCGACTCCCCCTCCCTCACAGCAGTGATATGACAGCTTCTGAAAATGAAGCCCAACATAAATACATGTAACGGTATCCAACATTACGGTCAGACGAGCCAACACAAGAATTTCAGCAGGGCCTTAACAGAGATTGATAATCTAGAAAAATGGGCAGATGGGTTTTGAAGAATCTCCCAACAGTGACAAGACACGTATTGCACTAGTATAGCTGTTAAAGGCTACTTGTCTCGCAATATAAATATGAGGCGGAAAGACATACACACACATAAAAAAACAGACCATTCCAGCTGAGACGTGCATCTCAACTGCATTGAAAAGTGCTCCTTCTACTAATTATAAATCATATTGCATTTGAGGTTTCTGTAGAGTGCTCATTCCATCCAACAGCTATAACATCAACAAAAAAGATGTGTTCATGCACATATAAAAAGGCATAAAGAAAGGCAAATACCCACACATAAATACAAAATGAAATAAAATGCCACCATGGTGCGTTTGTCAAACTTTGTAAAATTCAGCACGTAGACCAAGTATTTATTTGGGTATGGATTACCAAGAGAGAAAAGTACCGTTGGGTTTGTCTTTTTAGAAATAGAATTGAGGACACTTGGAGGCAGCTGCCGTTTGAATTTGACAAAGTGTGGCAGGCAACAATATGAAGTCTAAAAAATATTAAAGAAAATAACTTAAACACAGATATTGCTTCAGAAAACCTGAAGGCTCGTGTAAGATTTTTCATATCTGTCCAAATCTCAGTACCGTCTTAACAGATAGTCGGGAGCAGCCTTTAAAGGTTCAGGGAACAAGCAGATGGCCTAAGACAGAAAAGGAGTGAATATTGGCTTTGGAAAGTGAGATACGCTGTTCAGACTTTACGCTCTACAAAGTTTAGAGAGTGACTGGGAGCGTTGGCGAGCCAAGGCCCTCCTCTAACCATGGTACAGAGGAGGGGGTGCAGCGCTGAGCTGCACGCCGATGAATGCGGCGGAGGCGCAGTAAGTACAGCATAATAGACAAAAACACAATGAAGAAACAGGCCAGGAATAAGTAGTGGTTGTTGACAAAGGAGAAGCTGTGCCTCCAGTGAGAGTGCACTCCTTTGAGACTTTCCTGCTGGATGTCCCTGGAAGAGGCCAAAACATAAACAACCCACATATATTAGACCAGCTTTAAACAAAAAAATAATATGTACAGAAGAATGCAGCACAGAGCTGGTTCGTCACATCTTAAGACCTGAGGAGGTTTGATTAGATGAATGATCTGACTAGAATCTTGGATCTTCACCTTTTAGGACCTCAATTTCTGAGCTGTAATCTGAGCAGCATGTCATTAGGCTCAAACCTGCCGAACTGCAGTCTCACTCCAGGTTAGCTGGATCAGGATATTGCTTTTTTTGTTTTGTAAAGACATGTAAAGTCATTATTTTAAGAGTCGTTCATTTAGAGATCACAAAGATCCTGAGCTTAAAAAAATACAGTTTTAGCTGAACAATTACTTTTTTGTTGTTCAGTTTCATTGTTTGTACGTATGAATTGTTATTTAATAGAGCCAAAGTTTCATTTTACAGTTTACACAGGACAGGTCCAGACCAGTAACATTCCTTAGCTTTCATTTAGCATTAAGTCTATCCTGTTACCAGCCAAGGCTAAGTACCAATCATCTTTCTCTCTCTCTCATGTGCAAAGTGAATGTGCTGCTACTAAAGACAGCTGTGTAGACTAACCAATCACTCTTCCACTTGCATTAGATTTAACTAGATGAGATTTCAGAAGATTATTATCACTAGGTACACTACTCAACGCTTGATAAGTAAACTGACTAAGAATGGGGCACATGTGAGAGTAAATCCATCTTACCTCAAAGGTAGAAACCGTGTTCTAAACAGTATAGCTCCAAGAGTCCATTGGACCTCTTTATCATAGACCAATAGGGCAGTTTTCAGGTTGTTATAGTTGGTTGGAAAAGAGAAGCCTGAGTGCAATACTTCATACATCCATGCTGATTTAAAACACTGGTACCTGCAGACATAAAAATAAAGCTACTGGTAAACATGCTTGTAGATCTTTTTTGGAATGTGACTGAGTGATTAGTTGACTTCCGAAACAGTTTGATAATCATTTCAAACCTACTTCAGTCTATGTAGATCTGCATGAGAGGCGTACAAGCCAGAGTCAAAGCGTTCCCTCAGAGTCTTCCACTGGGTGGCACAGTAACCCTGTAAATGTTTAACAACAACAGCAGGAAAGTTTCCAGTGATGAGACATTAAAAAACAGTGTCTGTGTTGCTCCCAATTATCATCCTATATGACCTACTGTAGCATTATACCAACAAAACACCAATTATGGACAAAGTTTGCTAATTAAAATGTATTCCTAATAGAGGGTCGACCAACAGGTTTTTATTCAGGGCTTAAACCAGTCATTAGTAATCAAGGAGACAGATAACCTGTGTTTGGAATTGATAAACATTTGCAGTAAAAATGAAATTTTGAGATGCCTTTGTTTATATATATTTTATACGTTTTTAATAAAAGAGAACTTTTAACTTGTATCCTTCAGTGTTTATAGGCTATTACTGCTGACATTTAACCAGTCAGATAGCATAGCAGCTGCATAGCTCAGTGACTAACACCCCAGACCTTGGTGTGGGAGATCGGTGGTTCAAATCCCGGTCAGAGTGCAGGTATCCAGTGAGGACCCTTAGGAAAGGTCCTTAATGCTGCCCCGCCTACCTACCTACCTACCTACGTTGCTTTGGATAAAAGCGTCTGCTAAATGAATTTGTAGAATTGTAGATAGTGCTGTGGACAGGACATTGCACAAAGAGTGACTACCGATAGAGAGAAGTGGTTGTATTAAAGCCGAAGTTTCTAACGAGCATCAGTTAAAAAAAAAAAAAAATCTAACAATATTGGATCCAATAATTGACCAGGCGGATATTTGGTCGATTCCTAATACATACCATACATTCTTTTGATTTCATTGCAAGTAAACTAACAATCTTAAAACAGCATTAAAGGACAGGGTCTCAAAATCCTTTTTAGAATTTTAGAAAGAAAACGCTGCATGTCTTGACCAAAGAAAACTAAAAGTAGCCAGTTATGGTGTATTTGAAAGATACATTTTAACTGCACTATAGAATTGCTCTTTTAACAGAAATAACATTTCACATTTTGAAACAAGCTTTCTGAAAAATGCATGGAATAAGAAGAACTTATTGAGGATACTCCTGGGATGCTTCATTAAAGCAGGTGTAATCTGTCTATGCAGCATTTACCTTGGCAGCCTGGGTGTATTTCGAGGCATTATAATCTCCACCCATACGCAGCACGTCCTCCGTGCAGTAGTAAAACTCAGAGAAGCCATAGAACTGACTGTTGATGTAGTCAATCGTTGGCTGGTAGATACCGCTGAGGGAGGTTTGGGTCTCATTGGTGCGGTTCAGGAACGGCTGGAGAATTTGTCTGCACTGGTCAAAGTCTCCTGTGCCTCGCAGATAGAGCTTCTGTGTAGACTGACCGATCTCATCCGGCAGGTCAGTGGGTAGACAAGGATCCAGGAGGGGAGACTCTGCAGTCTCACCAACCTGCTGACCTAAGAGCCTAAATAAATCAGGAATGCAGCGTAAATACTGTGTAGTGGCCGCAGGAACATGTATAAAAAAAAGGTTTAATCAAGAAAAGACACTGGGCTGTGGATCTTACTTGTTTCGGGTGGCAGTATTTTTGATGAGGCTGTCTTCGTATCTTTGGCGTGCTGCATTTCCTCCAAAACCCAGGAAGGTGGACACGTAAACACGATAAACATGCTCTGTGCGATGAGCGTCACACCCTAAGTTGAACTCTGCCAGTAAGTTCTTGGCAACTTCCTCCTACAGGACAAACAGAAACCAGCCTTAGAAATGATGACACCCTCATAATATACCCATGCTTATCTATATGGGTTCAACATTTACACACAAGTGCATACACATTAGTTATTATTGCTCGTCATCTACGTAAGGCCATAAAAGAGAAAGCTAAATATTGTTAAGTCTAGTCTAACGTATCTCAAAGAAGCAGAAGTTATCTAACAGGATGACAGTTAAAATTAGACTGAACATCATATGGTGTAAAAAAAATGAATTGGACCAAAAAGGACAAACAGTGTATGCTGATCCTGCTACTGTACATAAATCACTACAACACAAACACAAACTCTAGACATGGACAACTTCAATTGCATTTGATGGTCTCTACATAAATGACTTCATGTTGTTGGTCCTAAATCCTGCTATAGAGTCATGCAGCAGGCTTACAGTATGCCTTCAATAGTGATGAATGGAGAGCAGATCATCTCCACGGGACAAAAATGGTTCATAGAGGATTAACCAGGGAATGACAGAGGTTGGAAGGAGGGAGAAGAACAAAGGGTGAGTGACAAAAAACCAAAGACAGCACGAAAACAGAATTGGTTGTGGATAATAACCTGCTGTGGAGAAGCAAAGCTTACAGTTTTGGGCACTTCGTATGCAATCTGTGTGGAGACACCGCCCATGTCCAGGACACCAGCAGTCCTTTTCCTCATCAGCGCCTCCTGCTGATCGTTGCCTGGAACATGTACCTCCACTACAGCCTCCCCATCTTGTATGATTGACAGCAGAGAAGGGAGGGAGTCAGGCATCGAAGGTACATCATGTCATTACTGTGTTACTTGCATTCTTAATGGGAAAACAAGATATGCCTTTTTAAATAGAACATTACTAAATTATTATCTGCTTGGGTCCTTACCGTTGTGCACATGGTTAAACCTTCCAAGGACAAAGTTTATTCCAATCCATGCATAGACACCTAAAACCAATACAAGTTTCAGAGTTATTATATGAAGTTTTATCAGCATCTACAAAGCTACACTGGTTGTAAATTAAAAAGTAGGTCTACAATATAGAAGAGAATTCTACATCCCACTAATTTAGGTACAGCAATAAGCAGAAAACCTTTCACTGCCCATGAAGTGATGAATGAATATCAAAATTATTTTTAAGGTGATGAATGTCAGTAAGATAGCAACTGATTTTAGCACAAAATACTCTTTTTTTTCATGTATTCACCTTCTTGTTTTCCAGAGATCACTTCCACATGGGAATCAGAGAAGAGGAAGTTGAAGTGTACTGGGATATCTGTGCGCAGATCCTCAAGAAGTGCTTCCTGCTGACTGAGATTAAACAAACACAAAAATGTCACATGGTTTCCTTTTTAAGTGTAACTTAGGTCAGTGCTGTTTAAACCTGAGGTCTGAATATTTCTGGCAGCTATATTTACATATTATGAGAATATTCTTATTAGACCCAACTTTACCTTTCAGGAAGGATTCTCATTCCAGCTGTGCACAGGATATACAATGGTGTTTCTTGGTGCTTATTTTTGGGAATGTGTTGGGCTGCGAAGCTTAGCAGTGGGTAAATATAATCACTGGCTTTCTCAGGTGTTTTTGCCAATTCAGAGATACCTACAAGGAAAACATGACCAAAAATATGACTTTACAGTGAGTATACAGTATAAGAGGGTAGCTTTATAATGTTTTGTGTTTGGTTATAACATTATATCTTCTCATTTTAACAAACAATACAAATAATTGCATCCTCTCCTTTAATCCCCTGAACCCCAAAACCCGCCAGTGGGTGTAAAAGACATGTTGTCTTAACAAAATCCCCCAAATTACACCACTTCTTTGAGAAACTGAAAAAACAGTGAGAATCATTAGACTTTGAACCTTTTGACAGTACTTGAACTACTCATCTGTGTACTCATCCGTTTGGTTGGGAAAACAAACCAAACCTAAACATTGTGATATTTCATCAAGCTCACTTAAATCTATATGTCTCCTTGTTAACATTTGTGAGCACTTGATGTACAATGTTAATTTCAGATTTTTTCCCCATTTTTATAAAATATAAATCCAAACCTATATAAACATTCAGGCATGAGGTTCAGTGGTCTGGACATCTTGCCACTTCACAAATGTAAGCTGGTGGTCAAACAACAGCCAGAACAAATAAAGGAAGTTTACTTTCTATCTACTTTGCCATTCTTTTGATTGATGTTAATATAACTTTACATTTTCTGTGCAGAATTTAAAGCCTCTCGGCATCTCAGGGGGCTTACCTGGTGGGCTTAATCTGAAAAATTTGCAAAAACACTACATACATACAATTTTTTTACTTTGTTCACACAGAAAACAATCATTGGGTGATATGAAGTGCTGTGTTTGGCTTTTACCACCACAGTGCAACTCATCAGTCAGCTATGTTACATGACTAGTTGTAGTGTGTGTAACTCCCACTGAGGTATTTTACACCAGAAAGTTTACTGCACAGTGTAATTGTGCTGAAATGGTTACTTGACGTGTTGGAAATTTGCTGAGGTCACTTATCTACCTCCAGTTGAATCGTTTAAAAAAAATTTTATTATGAATTCTGGCATTACACCTTTGTCATGATGCACAAAAGACATAAGTGAGTTATCTTGACATCTGGTCATGGTTGTGCTGTTTCCATAGATGTGCAGGACTTAATAATGCAGTAAAAACTGAGCAGACAGTGAGTAAAAATGTAGTCTCGCTTCACGAGGATGCACCTCGGTATCATTCTGCTACAGAGGAAAAATACTCTGGCTTATTTATAATTCTTTAAACCAATCACAGTCGCCTTGGGCAGGGCTAAGCGAAGGATGCGGCTTCTGTGTTCCCTCGAAATAGTGACATGTAGAATTGTTTTGGTGGAACATTTTCACTGGCAATAAAATGGATAATGTAAAATCCTCAGAGCAACTTAAAATTTTCACTGTAGTAAGCTGCTGCCATAATGTTGTTGTTGTTGTTTTCCCCCGCAGTGAAGTGAATTTTGAAAATGGTGACACAAGGAGAGAAATAAAGAAATCTGACAGAAGTGGCAAACGGCAGGTTTATCCTCTCAGCCTACATCCGCTGAGTCAAACTCGTAAAAATGTGACAAGAGCAAAAGACACCCAGAAACTGCCTGGGGCTCAGAGGATTAAATAAGTTGTAATTAATGAGAAGTCAAGCACTGAGCATCTTACCAGGCTTGATCTTCATGACCACAGGCTTGCGATGTTGATCTCGCATTTGCCGGATGTCCAGCAGTTCATGGGGATTGCCATTGTGCCGGGGCCAGCAGTACACAAACACTCTGGAACCACTGCTGCCACAGTCCACCACCAGGCCATAGTTCAGGTTGGGGTTGCTTGTATCTGTTGCATCCACATCAGTAACCCTCGCTAAGTGCCTTTTGAAATAACAAAGAATTAATAGCATTATAATAATGGTACCTGTGCTCACTGGGACATCTGAAGGTGGACAGTAGCTGTTAGTTTGCAGTACCTGTGGAAGTGATTTTCCTTTCTGATCCAGCTGGCGTGCCCCTTTCCAGCAACTAGCAGCAGGTAGAGCAGCCCCATGAGGCAGAAGACCAGCCCAATGAAGAGCAGCTGCCTGAGGGATGGTATTAGAAGCCGGGGAAGAACCTGGGACGACAGGCTGAAATGCCATGAGGCTGGGAAAAGGCACGAAAAGCTGATCCTGTCAGCAATTAAAAGGAGAGCGTCAGCGAAGCATGCCTAAAATGTCACATAAGTGAAAGGTATGTGAATAAGCAACATTCCCACAGTTGACAACAAACCAACCTTCCCATGGTGCAGATTGTCTTGAACTTGTTCGTTTATTTTTTACAATAAATCAAGCATGCTGAAGGAAGCTTGCTCCACGGCTCCATCCTGGTTCCCTCACTTATCTTCATGACCTTTAGAAGGGAAAACATCGTTGATTTAAAGGTTGTTCTGTTAGCATCTGGGACTTCTGAGCTCTTGTATCAGAAAGGCCTGATGTTACACAAAGTGCTCTGACAAGTGAACACAACATGTTCTCGCTTCGGAGGGATACACATACTAATACACACTTTCAGCGTATTTAGACGGTGCACACAAATTAGCCAAATTGGGAGTACGGTAGAAAATAACGGTTGTTAATATTAAAGCAGGTAGCAGCTAACATTACCTAACGTTTTCAGATGTCTGAGCAGAGTAACTGTCGTGTCAATTTGGCTGTAGAAAAGAGCTAAACACCCTAATTGCACATATTTTTACGGTTCGTCAGTGTCAGCAGATACATTTTATATATTCATAGCCCTTAACTGGTTTAGTACTTACTAATAAATAAGTGAAAATCCCGCCTCTTGTGGAGAAGTTGACATTTCTGAGCAGCCAGATGCTAACCGCTGGCTAACTAACGCTACTCGAGTGTCAGGGCTCCGGTGAGTGACGTGTAGTAGAGTCTAAGGTGTGTTGGATTTCACCTCCGTGTAGCCCCGACGGCAGCCAACAAACAGGCAAACCCAACCCGCCCAACATCCCTCTTCTTCTTTTATAATTAATGCAAGGTCGCAACCAGGATTATGGCGCATTACCGCCACCTACTTCCTGGACCAAGCAAATAAATTTGAATAAAAGAAAAAAAGGGATTGATACTACTTTGAAGCAAATCTATGAAATGTAATTTAATTAAAAATGAGAACAATAAATAAAAACCCAAGTAAAACAATGTAATAAGTAAATAGACATATTTTTATTTTTAAACACAGACATCTTTCAAATGATTACTTTCATTTAAGGGGACTTTTATTTA
>OMNN01101739.1:24021-48002 GCA_900302755.1 Chromis chromis
GGGACTTTTATTTACTAATGCTTCTCTATTTATTCCAGGATTCATTTCTAAGCAAAAGATCGTTATTTCAATAGCTATTTATTTATTTATAAATATATATAATATAATATTTTATATATATCAAACACATACAACCCAAGCATTGGAAACAATACTAAATTACTGCCTACAATAATCCTAAATGTCAGGTCTGACTACACTAAAAACTGCAATCATTTATTTTATTTTATTTTTTTGTTACAATTATTCTTTTAAAATAAACGTCAAAGTTTCACAAAGATACACTTTGGCTATCACCACAGATGATTTTCCCATTATAACAGCTTGATCCAGGTAAAAGCAGCTGTAGACTATATAAACAGGGCCTTTAACGTGTTACAAAACCAGTAGTGCATTCCAATTTCCATATGACTATACTAAATAGTTGAAGCTGCATGAAATTAGAAAAAAACTGACACTCCAATATTTTCATTTCTGTATAATTTTCGACAGGCACAAATCTGAACTGCATGCAATCACATTACTGGGAAGGCAGGCACCAACCATGGTACGTGGAGCTGTGTGCCAATATGGGTCCAAAACATTGGGCAGAAGACCAAGTTTGCCACCAAAATAATAAAGACAGCTCAGACTAACGATACTCACCTATAATGAATGTAATGTTTTGTAAGAGTCTTCCCTCTGAGTTTAATAAATACCTGCAGCATCAGACAGTAGCAGGATCCACAGGAGCGTCTTCAAAGCAGGAGAGTTTCACGCATTTAGACACATGGAAAAACAGAACAACAGCTCCAGTAACTTCATTAATTACTTATACAGTAATTATAAATTATTCTGACATGGAGACGGGATCAGTCTAGGTCAGGATCCAAAGGTAAGTCACGCTGTGTACTTTACCTTACCTCAGACAGGTGAGCTGTCTCCCTGAGTCACAGTTTTGCAGCTACAGCTCAGTCATTGTCATATAGTGGTCATCCTCAGGTTCAGCTGCACTGCTGCTGCATCTTTACTAAAAACCTGTCTTGTGTTTTCCTTTTACATTTTACCATGTTTCCTTTTTTCGTATTCCTTTTTTCTCTTTCCTTTATTTTTCTCTCAGTTTCTCATTTTATTTTATTTTTTCTCTTATTTTGTAGGCTAATACCATGTAGAAGGATCTGCATGTATTTTCTGTGTCTCCCTGTCCCAAGCATTAATAATCATATCCCATTCACAGTCAGGCACACACTATGTTCTCCTCAAAGTGGCACCATTTTGCTTTGTACACCTTTATCTATGCTATCTAATCTCCTATCAGGAGAGGTCTTGTGATGTTGGTGTTGCACTCTGTGCCTGCTCACAATGGACAACAGGTCATAGCTGTACCTGCCTGAGGCTGTCATGAGATTCTGCAGGGGGATCTTGCCCATCATAGGTTAACCAGCTTTCCTTATTTGCCTACTTGATTTTACTTAAAAACGTGCTCAGTGTTATATCTCATCTCTCCATCTCTTGTCAAACTATGTCCAGTGTTCCTGCACACTGTACAAAAGCACAAGTCATAGTGTTTTGTCCTCACAGTAGTCTCATGGTTGAGTACTCGTGACTGTACCTGCCTGAGGTTGTCCCAAGGTTTCACAGGGGATCTTACTCATTTAACCAGCCCTCCACACTTGACCTTTTCTGATGTGTGACATTACTCTTTTTGGTGTTGTGTTAACAACTGGGAACATATCAGCACCAGTCCAGCTTTAAGACGATACCTGACCTGATCACAGAATAACCAATACTTATTTTTGTTTTACATTTGGTTTAATTCTCTAACAGTTGTTTTTCATTAACAATCAATCCATCACGCACACATTGCAGTTAACAAACTGAACTGAACAGAATTCCTCTGCTCACTGCTCTTTCTTATACCGTGCAGATAATGGAGTGTCCAGATTTAACAAAAAATGTAATAGTGACAATATAAAACACCACTTTTAGTGATACTAGTCAGTAAGATTGAATCTCAATGTTACAATGAAACCCTTGTCCTCCAACGATTAGCTCAAGAAAAGATTTTTCTGTAAGATTACAAGATAGGTCTTTTGTGGCACACAAGGATTTTAAAATAATAATAATCTAACCTTCATTGATCCCCTTGGGGAAATTCCTTCTCTGCATTTCACCCATCCTATTCAAAGTAACCTTAACTATACATACAAGGAGCAGTGGGCTGCCACGGTGCAGCGCCCGGGGAGCAGTCAGGGGTTAAGGGCCTTGCTCAAGGGCCCACAGTGGTGGAGACTGGGACAAGCGGTTGCTCTCACTTTCCCACCTCAACTTCTTGCCATTCCGGGGACTCAAACCGGCAACCCACCAGTTACAAGTTCGCTCCACAAACCACTAGGCCACCACTGCCCAAAAGTGAATATAGTAGAGTCACATTTAGTAAAAGAATCTCACATCCCCTCAAGCACAATGTTCAGCAAAGTGATTCTGTGTCATGAAGCAAAAATGACTCTATATTGACATGACAAGTATGAAAGATGTGCTGCATTGTGTCAGTGTCAATCTTTGTTACAAAAATAACAAAAAATAAAAAGTTGTAATCACAGAAGCTGTGATGCTCATGCAACTGGCACTGCAAAAGGTGCATTGTACTTTTATTTGGGTGATTTAAATCACTGTTCATCCTCTGATGTTCTGGACTCCTGCAACGGAAGCTCGCCATCTCCTCACTAAACCCAGACAACTTTGACTTTTCTGAACTTCTTGCAGTTCGACCACTCAAGCTGACTGATTTGCCAGCAGTAGCTCACATCTACATACTTGAGTCTCTTGCTCTGCTGCATTAAACCTTTCACAGTTGGCATCGTCACATCTGTTCGCAGCAGGTCAACATGCTGCACCCGTCCGAGTGGCATCGGAGGTGAGCCTATGGAATGTGCAAAACGGCGCAAGTCCAAGTCCGCTACGTGCAGCATGCCCTGTAAAATGCAGTTCAGAGGACATGGCAGGGAGACCAGTGAGAGCTTCTCCAGTAAAGGAGAACCAGCCAGGAGACACTTGAGCGACTTCTTCAGGGACATCCAGGACATGACAGGCTTCATTCGGCTGTGCTCATAGGAGAAACTTTTGGGAAACACAAAACAAGTGAAGATGGTTACTTTCATAGGCTTTTGCTGTAGTTTAAATCTGCTGTAATGCTGAAATGTTACAAGGTTACATTAGTTTTCTCAAGTGACCCTAAAGCTGGATAGCTCAGTGACTAACACCCCAGACCTTGCCATGGGAGATCGGTGGTTCAAATCCCGGTCAGGGCGCAGGTATCCAGTGAGGACCATTAGGCAAGGTCCTTAATGCTGCCCCGCCTACCTACCTATGTACGTCGCTTTGGATAAAAGTGTCTGCTAAATGAAACTGTGGGTCATGCAAATAAAATATTTAAAACGAATTACAAATTATTTGATTTTGTCAATCAGTTCCCTAAGATGTAGATGCAGCCCGAGAGGTACCACCACATCTGGTTGTTCTTTTGCTATATTGTACTGATACATGTGTATGTTCCTGATTCCAGAAACAAACTCAAATAGTTGGAGTAAAACATTAAACTTCTATTATTTCAGACTGGATATTCTAACAGCGTAGAATGGAAAATGTGGGACAATTGAACAGTATGATAAAATGACTCCAATAGGAACTACTATGTTCTAATAAATATTCCCAACCAAAAGTGACCTGCTGTGTTGCCCGTTCATATTGTCATTCTATATGTGTGTTATGGTGCAGCAGTTATTACTCTGACTTAAGAATAAAAAATAAAATAAAACTTTGTGTACACTTCTCATCTTTCTTACTTACATCCAATTCAACACACTCTCGTGAACAGACTTTGCACTGTAGGTAGTGATTTACAATCCTATAATTCTAGCACTACGGGGATTTCCCACTTTCAACTTCCTCAATAAGGTCAAAGGTCAGGGCTATCTGCACACTGTTGTGTCATATTTGGCAACTTTGGCATTACGGAAAGGTTACTTCAGTAAGGTAGATGCCTAATTTGAAATTGTTTCTATTTTCATTTTACTCTCCTGACTAATATTAATATTAGGTCAATAAGAAACAACATTAGTTCCATTTTAAGGCCCATCATAGCTTTGTCAAGGACATGGCTACAATTTCTAATAGGAACAAATGACTTAGAAGGCCAGTGCTGCAGAATCCAAACAAGGGTCAATTGTTCATAGTGTACTAACCAGTGTAGCTCAACAGTGGGCTTACTTTAGTGTGAGAGAGCAGAGGTTAGGCAGCTGTGGAAGATCCCCATTATCCTCCTGATCCTCCTCATTTTCCTCCTCCTGTGCCGTAGTAGGAGGCTCGGCGGAGATAAGTAGGTCTCTGAGTCTAGGACAGGCCCTGATGACCTCCAGTAGTGGGCTGTGGGGGCTTGTTGTCACTCCCTCCAGAGTGAGAGAGACCAGAGAGGAGCCTGCAACCTTCAAGGC
The DNA here is from genome assembly GCA_900302755.1 of Chromis chromis. NCBI lineage: Eukaryota > Metazoa > Chordata > Actinopteri > Pomacentridae > Chromis > Chromis chromis. The sequence continues at coordinate 28,494 of OMNN01101739.1, forward strand.
AGGAAGGAGATCCACCAGAGGACCTGGGAAATGTAGTGAAAGGCTCCGCAGCTGCCCTGACCAGGTCTGCAGACCTGTAGCTAACAGAGACCCCTGGCTTCCTCCTCTAGCATCCTCATAATCATCAATGTTCACAGATAAGGAGCAGATTCCTGGACACAGTTGGCCTAAACTGTCCAGACAGTCACAAGTTATGCCCTTGACATCCCTCAGCCGCAGGATCAGGCCTGACTGTGGTTTTACTCTCTTTTCCTCCTCTGTTCGGTTCTGAGAACAAGATGTCCCTTTATCTCTACTTGTATCTTCTTCACTCTCACTAGGGTAAACCTCCCAGAATATCTTCTCCTCCTCCTCCTCATCTTCATCCTCCTCTTCTCTATCTGCTGCTGCTCTTTCTCTCTTCTTCCTCCAACTCTCCCTGCCCTGCTCATTCCTCCTCTCCCTCCACACCTCCTCCAGCCTGCGAACTTCTTCCCTGCTAGTAAACTCATCTGCCTGGCCAAAGTCTCTGTGCTGGATGAGACAGCAGGCCTGGCCAAGGCCCTCCATGGCCAGTCTTTCCAGGCAGGGCAGGGAAAGAAGGAGGTAGGCTGCTGCTGCCACCGAATCTCCCTCCTGTTCCCCGAAGCCAATATCCAGAGCCAGCAGACTGCAGAGGGGTAGAGGAGGCAGAGTTGGAGAGGGACTGCCAGAAGATGAGCAGAAAGCTCCACCTCCAAGAGGAAGCAGAGCAGCTGGGGAAAGCAAGTGACAGCGGGATACATCGAGATGTCGCAACAAACGGCAGCAGTGGACAATTGTCCTGATTGCGCATCTGTCACAAGGCAGGCCAGCCAGGGAGAGCGAGCGTAAAGCCGGGAGACTGTGGAGGGTTTCAGAAAGAACCTTTGAAGGTAGCTGCTGGGCTCCAGACAAGTCCAGACTCCACAGACCCTGAAACAAGACAAGACAAGATAAGATTAACTTTATTGATCCCTCATTGAAATTCACATGTTACAGCAGCTAAATATAAATCAAGCATAGTAAGAACAAGACAAGAAATACAAAAGTACAAAAAAGGTAAAAAATAACGATATAAAAAGAATATCAAGGGAAATAGAACAGTTTCTACTGTTTTCATCACATTCTTAATTAATGTGTATACCTTGTCTACTTTCCAATGTAATAATTACAGTGAGTTTGCATTACACACCCAGAGTAACAACCACATATTTAAGTTTTAGTTTTGGGAGCTGTATTTTTTTATTCTATATGGTCAATGGTATCAAGAAAAATCCTGAAATTGGAGCCTACATACAAAGCTAATACATTCTAGATATTTAACACAAGAAGGCACCACAAAGGAAGGGATATGTGGATAAACATGAGAAAAAGGGGTTTGATTTTTAAAAGCTGATATGAATTATGAACAGTAGAGGACAGAGGTTTGGTTTCTATCTAACCTGGCACCTTGCAGCAATGTGGCCACAGAGGGCTGAAGTGACCAAACCAGGACAGAGTTCCAGAGACAGACCTCGGAGCTGAGGGACCAGCAGGAGGTGGAGAGCCGCCCGGGACAACTGCTTTCTGGTGCACAGGAGACACGTCAGCTCTTCGACAAGCTCACCCGCTACAGAGTTAGAAAAAAAGAAACAGACGAGGAAACATTGCAAGAGGATTAGAAGTGGTCAATCTCTCTGTAACTTAATCTCAAATGAAATGATAAAGGGAATGTATAAAAGTCACACATGGGAAAGCACATAAAGGGGTTAAGAAAAACAACTGAAGCCACAAATTGGTCACTTCCCATTACAGGCATTCATTTCTATTTTTATGTCAGGCTTTTTGCTGATACAGTGAATCAGTATATTAGAGTACTGGCTTATTGGCTCAAGTTCAAACGGCTAACAGACATGTTACCTGCAAGACTTGGGTAAAAGGTGATACTGACTTATGGTGCATTCAGTGAAACTGTTTAAAATGCCCCAAATAGAAGAAGCAAAGTGGGAACTGACTACTTATTTAAGTTTTCACAAACTCACGCAGTAAGCTGAAAGGCCCCATGATGTATCTGAATGAATACTGATCCATGTAGTTGTCAGCGTAGTCTTTCACCCACACATCCCTCATGTTGTCAGCAAGGCTGAGCAGACACAGCCGAGTCAACGAGAGGACGGAGCCGTCTTCATCCGTCCTCAAGCAGCTCCCCATCCAGTCTTTATTCTTCACCCTCCCCCTCCGGCCGGGCCGAGTCTTCGTCCCCCCACGTTCATCCAAAGCCCTGAACAGAGGCATTGCTGGATTTCAGCTGGTTTGATGGCTGCAGTGGAAGCTGGATCTGTGTGGCAATGAGGAGATGATCAACAACACAGAAACATATTTATAATACAAAACACTTTGCTTACATGCTTCAGATATTCTTTTACAAATGCATAATTTCTGAGGTCTTTAAAAGTACATAGAAATTTAACTTTTTGGATGAAATGGTCACAACTAAAAGTTTACAGCAGCAAGTGATAGGAGTGTCAAAAGTAGACAGTGCTTTGTTTTAAAGGGTAAAAGCCAAAAATGTGTGCTTTTAGTGAAGTCATCTTTACCAAAAAGTCAAATAACTACACTGCACACATTTCCACACTTTTATAAATGAGTTCACATTATCCCAATATCTTTTTCTCTCATACACTGTTTATATGCAAACAAATTTGATCTTTGCTATATTACTCTTGTGTTAGTGTGTAGTTACCTTGTTATATACTGTTCACACCTGATTAATATATAAACCCCAGTGACCATTGAGAGAGAGACACAGAGGTCAGGTCAGGTATTATTTATAAATGAGAATACAGTAATAGACGACTTTCTGTTGCATTGACCCCTACCTGTCAGATCTAATAATGTCTAAAGTCGTTTGGTGTGTAGAAAGAAATAAGCAGTAATGTAAAGCAAAAGAAAATGTGTACAAACATTGCTCTAACTTTACTTACGGGATTTTCAGCAGCACTTCCTGACTGCAGGCTTGTAGGACTTGGGGAACATTCATCCCTCAGCTTTGCCTCTCAGGAATTTGTCCTCTCAGTCTGTGCAGGCTGCAGCAAATAGATCAAGAAACAACCTTAAACTCATCTCAATCCGAAAGAAAATCTATACAAACTGATAATTTTATTGGTGAAGCGGTGGTTTACAGTCTGAGGGATCATGTTTGCCTGAAAGATATTACTTAGGGGAAAATAACATCAAAGGGATGTATTCAAGCTGCGTTCAAGGCCGATATACAGTTTCATAAACGTTCACATACAAGTTAGCAGGTTGTTTTATAAGCTTCAAGAGCTTTGCAGGTTAAATGTAATTTTTGATCTCACAAACAATAGTAGAATAGGCAACATACATCAGACAAATAACATTCAAAGCTGAAAAAATAGGGATTCCTAAAGTGTGCTTTAATTAAATGGAAATTCAATATTCTCTCACCCCACTCTTATATGTATGGAGCCAGGCTGATAGTTTTATGTTTTAATCAAAACAAAATACAAAAAATAACAGACTCAGTTACCAGGGGGAATAGGTCTAGCTACTTAATAAGGTAAATGAAATGTTGTACTGTATCTGGTGCAAGTTCCAACAACTGAGGTTGGTTTAAGAGAGTAGATTATAAGACTAAATTGAATTATATTCCCACATGATAACCTACTGTATGTGGTACCACTGGAATAATCTGTATGGCTGGACACCAAGGAAACTGCTTTCTGCTCTATTATGTATTTTATTATTGAAGGTTTTGTCATTGCTCACCTCAACACTATTTATTAAAAAGCTATCAAACTTGTGAGCATGTGAGCTGGAAAGGAGAGCCTTTTAATGTTCAAACTGACACTCAAGATAACAGTCTTTGATCTGATCTTTTAAGTAACTGTATCAGTTATTATTGAAATGTGCAAATGTAAATTATTCTGTGTATTTAGTCTGACTGATGAAGTTTGAGGATCATTCTCCTCTGTTTAATAGTAGGGCTCATTGGTTAATCAGTGGCAGGCCATAAAGTGCTGCTGGTTAACATCAGTGGCTGACCTCATTCAACTGTGATTTGTTTGTTCATCATGTTTTACTGCAGGTTCATTGTGGGTAAGAAATCAACACCTTTTTGGTCTGCACCTTATACTGGTCATCTGAACAGCGACATGTATGGATGTGAAGAACAGTGTCTCCCTAGTGGCTGAAGCTGTTATCATGACCACTTCACCTCAGTACACAACCTGTAATAGTCTATTTAAAGTTGAACTTCATGTCTTTATTCTGCCATCGGAGCTGTCTGGCCCAGGTGGTGAAGGCTGTCTATTAAAGGAGCTGTAAACTGGTGTGTTAGTGGGCTGGAAGGGTCAGAGAGCATTTAGTTCCTCCACACCTCTAAAATACATCCTGTGTTATTATCACTGATTGGATCAGATGAGAGATAAACAGCATAAAACAGGCTTGGTTGTATTTTTTATTTCAATCTGCCATGATGCAACATATCAAAGAGTACAAAGAACAAGACTTTAACATAGACATTTCTGTTGTTAACGTATCATATATTATAATAAAATTTTCCCATGTTTTCAGTACAAAAGTAAAGTTGTCCTAAACACTATTCATCAAAGCAAACACATATTCAGCTAAATTATCCTTCATTCTCTAACAATTACATACAGGACCCTAAAATCAAACATCTCATCAACAAAACCATTTGAATTGTAATTGATGTTCAAATTGGACTGATTCTCATAATAAGGCACCAAAGTCGCTTTTCACTGAGTCAAATCAGGATGTGGAATTTGAGGTAAATCAGGCAAGTGTTAGAACATTTCTCATTTCACATTATACACAATGTCCTCCTCCTGGAATAGTTTGTGTTGTTTACAGCACTGAACATTGTGATCTGCAGTAGACTGCACTGTACGAAACAACTGCAGTCAGGAGAATGCTATATAATCATGTGCCTGTGCCATTTTTAACACTTGGATGGAGTGTACAGTGAAAAACTGAACTATTAGAACTAAAGTCAGTTCCAGCCTTTGGATCACATTTTCCTGCTACGCAAGCATGAAAATGTGACCGTCATGCCGCTGCAGATAATCAGGTCAGGCACTGCAGATACACTGAGCTTTACATCACCAGCATCAAGTCCTGTGTTTATGTTACTTAACTTTAGACACACTGACATATCAGCATGCAATGGAAAACATTTTGTATTTAACACACTGTAAAGGCTGCCATCACCAGTGTTTGCATCTTGATACGTTTAAGTAAGAAGTTTAAGTACGTTTTAAAAGGTCTGATGTGTACCTGAACAAAAAACGGATTTTTAAAAATGTGCTTGTTAATCATCAAGTGCTAACTAAATGAAAAAGTGCAAAGTTCACAGCACTTAGTTCATCCCAAATTCCCTTTTCAACACCCGTAATATTACTATTTTATGTCAAAGTGGCTGCGGTGAAAACAGTCTATTATCTTTAAAGACATATGGACCAAAAATGAATTCAAGTTCAGCTGACTTCAGTCTTGTATGACCCCTCATTGAGCTGCATCATCTGTTCTATCTTCTGCATTTGAAACATTTATGGTCATAATTCATTTCCTACTTAAGGCTCAATTTCCTACTTATTTGTCTGCAGTTGTGCAATAGTGCAGCTCATGCAGCCATAGGGCATCTTCAGCTGATTATTCCTGTGCTACATACAGTATTTCGTTGAATACACAAGTATTTTGGGCTATGAGGCAGGTTCCGGCGTAGGGGAGGAGCAAACAGTTTACTCCGCCTTTGGCTCTGTGAATGGCACCACCTTCCTCCCAGCTACAAACACCTCCACTATGTTACGATCATCACCTGTTGAAGAGAAAGTAAGAGAAGAAAACATAAAGTAAATATACGATTAGAGTCTGTAATGTTAGGACAAATTAAATGAAAGAGACACTCACCCAAATTCAAGAACTTTTCCAAAAGAGTCTGAAATTCAAAGGATGATAAATTAGTGTCAGACTGTAACTGGAGTTTTTGCTTTTATTGGTGTCTATATAGATGGAAACACTACCGACCTTTGGTCCCTCACAACCCTCACAATGGATCGGGTCGATGGGTCCACCAGGAGCAGCTACATTCACCCTCAGGGCATCAAAGTCTTTGCCCACTTCAAAGTTTCCAGTTTGGTCGTCCAATGACAAGGCTGCAGACAAAACCAATCATAAAGGAAACTGTTGTATTCTCTACTGTCCTATAAAATCGCAATTGGTCACCATTAAAACTATCTCATACCCTCAGTGTGCGTATTGAATCAGGCATTTCTGCTGCTGCACTCTATCACGAGTGAGTCAAGACACTTCAGCAAGAAAAGTGACTGCTGGTGGAGAATATGACTACAAATGGACTGAACATTTCTGATGTTTTCAATGTAACATTGCTGTTTCTGAGTGAGTTTTGTGTCTCACCTTGGCTGCCTCCCAGTGTGGCCAGTCTGAACACCTCCTCAAAGGTGAGTGTTTTGTGGTCCGGGTCCTGGATGGTCAAGACTTTGGATGCATCTATAGTTCTCCTCACAGCATCAAGCATAGAGGAAGAGTAGCCTCCCGCCACGTCTGACGCAGCACCACAAACACAAACCGAGAGAATCAGATGAAAACAATCGTAGAAACAGACACAAGCACAAACAATCACAGATATAAATTGTTGATTTGAGAAAAAGGCATTTCAAATTTTTACATTTCTGATGCCTGAAATGTGTTGTTTCTAACACTGCAGCAAGCTTGTGTGAGGGCAAAAGGGTTTCCTAACCAAAGCCAAGTCAATAAACATAATTTTCTAATTTCTTAAATCTGTAAAAAAAAACCTTTCCCTGTATTTATTATAGCGACACTTTGAGTTAAAAATGTGGACACAGTTGCTGACCTGTTCCCAGCCCCAGCTTCACTTTGTGTTTCAGGACATTGCGGACGTTTAACACTCCACTGCACAACCTGGACACACAGAGAGAAAGATGATACAAATGACTGTACAGTTTATTATATTACTAACAGGTGATTCAGGTAATTCAGGACTGTTTATATGAAATACCGTCATGCTGATACTGAAACTGAAACTTCATTTCAGTACATGGATCCATAAAGTGTCACATGTTGCTTATCTTTGTAATCAATCATTTACAAGTGCATATTATGATGTAGTGCTTTTATCACAAGATCTGTATTACGTAAACCAATATGGACCACTGTACATGGCCTTCGATCACATATAGTTCTGAGAAAGTGTCAGAGACTTACGAAAAGTTGGAGTTGGGACAGTGGGACAAAGAGGCTCCTGTCTCTCTGAACAGATCCAACTCTTTATCACTGAGGTGGCAGCCATGGGCCATCACTGTCTGTGAATCATCCCCATCAAGAATAATATCAATTGTTGACAGCATTTAAATTTTCATATTTTTGTATATAAATGTCTGACTGTGTGCAGGCAGGGATGTGATTTTGCACTCACCTTGTCAGTGAGCAGGTTGTATTTGTGATAGACGTCTGTATAAGACTCTGATTCTGGAAACAGATCCTTAACAAGCTGGACCTCCTCCTTGTTTTCACTGATATGACTCTAAAAATAGAAGACACCTACGTCAGGGATTAACTTGATAATTTAAGAGAACATTGGACAGAAGCTTTTAGATATTCCAGGAAAACTCATGCCAAATGCTGATCCACAATACTTCCATGTGTGTGTTTGTGTCATAGTTCAAAACCCTCACAGGTCCAATATTAATTTGTCTCTATGGAAACAGTCTCCTGTGGCGCCTGGTTTCGGTTGCCACAGCGAACTCACCTGAATGTGCAGGTTGTTATTCTTAGCAATTTCTCCCAGCTGTTCGAGCAGTTCTCTTGAGCAGGATGGAGCAAAACGAGGAGTCACCACCGGCTTTGCAAGACGGTACTAAAGGAGACACAGAGAAACAGACAATTAAAACCACTTTTTAAAAAAATGCAGAGGCGCTAAATGTTATGTTAGATAAGTTTAATGTTTTGTTTGTTGTATTATAGGGTCTTACCTTCTTGTTTAAGAACTCTTTAATGAACCTTGAGGGAAAAATAACAATAATTGTTCATTAATTTAGAGCAGCTGTGTTTACAAAACTGATAATGCCTCAAATTTTCCAAAACTGAAGGTTCTATTCAGATTACATGTGCAGGTGATTGTGTACGTCTAAATAAAGGATTAATTCAGCTCTGGTTTATCTCATCTTGTCTTATGAAAACTGCTTCTTCTCTGACACACTTTGAATGAATTCAGTGTAACTTAAGTTGCTTCACACATGAACATCATTCTGTCACTAATCCTCTTCATTCTATCTGTTCAAATAGAACTCCCAGCATTACACAGTTGAATAATCTATTCGTAATGTTACAAGTGTTCAAAGGGCACAATTAAGCCTTTTAATTAAGCCACAATTAAGCCTTAGACAATTAAGACTACTGTTGTTTTTAATGTTGTTTTACTGTATCCATGTATAGCTGGAGTCTGCACATGCATAACACCTTCCAACATTCTAGATCTCCTACAAACTGTCTTAAACAGCTGATACCCACCGGCAGGTTTCATCCTGAGACTCCTGAATGGTCTCTCTGTAATGTTTTACAGAATTGTTCCTGTCCATACACACCTTCCCCACCAAGGCGCGCTGTCCAAAGTCATCTGCATTAAAAAAAAATAAATGGATGACTGACTATGGAAATGAACATTAATCCAGGAAGAAGAAGCTTGGAGCAATAAGCAGGACTTGGAACAGGAAGTACACAATATTTTCTAGTTAATAGGAAACCAGACACCTGTTTTCCTATTATGAAAGTGTCCCAGTGGAACATTTCTACTGCCAGGTTGAATCCACAGCAAAGATCATTATTTACAGCACAATTTTTCATTCATGGACACGGAAGTGTTTAACACCCACCACCCGGGTGATTTGACTTAGTTTAGCTGATTATCCTCAGGACTCTATGGGTGTGTCCAGTCTGTGCTTGTTTACCATCACACTGGCATTTATCTCGGCCTGTTAGGTTGGAACAAATTACACTTTTATCATTCTTGTCATCAATCTGATTAGAGGTGAATCACAGGAGATATTTTGGTTTGTCATATCAGGAAATGATCAGATAATTGAAAAAAAACAACAATGTTGGCTCACTGTTGTTCCATAATTCCACAGGCATAAATGCGCAAAACACTCTGCAGGTATTTAACTAACTCAGAAGAAAGACTTCTAGAAACAGCTGGAAGCAACAACTAAATGTCATCTCTTGTTGATGTCTTATGGAAAAAGCTGAGCATCATTAGTCGAAGCTGCAAGGGTCTGTTTACCTACTGGTATACTTCATGGAACTGAGCCTGGCCAAAATGACTAAAACCACTTATGTGGGTCTTCACAATAAATTATCTTTAAGAACAGTAAAAAGCATCAATGATTGATGAGTTTGTGAGCACACAGTCATGGCCAATGGGGACATGCTAATCTTTGTTGACATATGAGCCCTTTTCAGACATGCACTCTTTTCTTCTTGTCTGCCTCAGGGTTTCCGTAAAAGCTAAGACAGTAATCTTACTAAGACGAACCTGGTAACACTTGTCTCCTAGTAACCCTTAAACAACAGCAAAAGTCTGAGCTGTAACCTGTCACATTAACAGATAGACAGGCAAGACAACTTCAAGCTGTGTAAAGTTATCTAGGGAAGACTTTCATCACATTTCAGTTTCATCACAGTTTGTATAGCAAAATCACAAAACACAATTCTCCTTGACTTTGATCTACAATTTTACATCGATTAAAGCTGAAATGTTTTTGAAGTTTAGATTATTTATACATTAGGCATTAACAGGAGCCGAAGTTTAGTTGTTGCTTCCAGCTGTTTATAGGAGTCTTTCTTCTGAGTTTATGAAATACCCGCAACCTGAAACAGCAGCATGATCCATATGAGCATGTGGAACAATGCTGGTTATTCTTTAATTAACGGCTGAGCTGTCACAGAGTCACAGTTTCTAAGTTACTAGTAAATCATTTGTTACATATCAGTCATCCTCAGGTTGAGTCCTGCGCTCCATCTGGCTGTTAGGATTATTTTATTTTACTGTTTGTCAAGTAGGCGTTAGATTTCATCACACATGGACAGAATCAGGGAATCATAAATTAGGCTCTTAGGCAGTTTGATGAGCTTGCTATTGGTTTGTATTCAGTCTTGTGTTTTTTATTGTATTATTTACAACATTTAATGTTCTGTCAAATCTCACATGACTGACAAATATCATATACATAAAGTGGCTCTATCCATTACTGTGGTAGGTTTGTCTGAATGAAGCTGTGAGGAACACAAACATGACATGAGTCTGAATGATAGAATGCTGTCACTTTAACAGACTGATAAAGCCTGGAAAGTTACATATCCTGTGTGGACCGTACCAATGGCGTGTGGTTGGGAGAGGGTGTGTGTGTGTTTATGTCAGGTTCCCCTCAAACCTTGCCTTGAACTTTGGACCATACAAGATTCTCACCAGAGCAAATGTAGCACATTGGATTTTGTATGTATTGGATATATGTCATCTTCTTTATACAGCTAACTAAACTAATCAATCCAACATACACACATGTGAAGAAATAAAACATGTATTTTAAATATATGTGCTTGAAATACTTAACTGTGAATCTGCACACACACACACACACACACACACACACACACACACACACACACACACACACACACACACACACACACACACACACACACACACACACACACACACACACACACACACACACACATATGCCTTCTTTTAGACCTCATTATTGAGTGATAATAATAGACAGAGTGGGACAGGGAGCCATTAGTTGTGAGGGAAGGAGTGAAGGGCCAGTTATTAATCAGCTGGACTCTGATGAGGACCTGCTATCCCCTGTCATTAATCAGGGTCACACTGCTCACTCAGCAGTACATAACTTCACTTGTTATACGGCCACTAACTAGATATAAATAACTGGATTGTTTAGATGCTTGTGTTGTATATACACTGGCAGTTTATGCATATATACATACTTCGGCGTGTGCAAGATTGGAAGTGTGTTGCAGTAGTAGTACTGTTAGAGGTCCACTGGGGGCAATGTTGTATTATTCTGTTCTGCAAATGCCAGTGGGCAGTGAGCGAGAGCCCTGCAGCACTGCTTGGTAAGCATTTGATGAAAAAAAAAAAAAAACATACCTAAAACACTCACTTTCCTCCACAACCTCAAGTTCATCGTGTGGAGTAGGAGTATCTGATTCCCTTGGTCACATGTGTAACTTTAATGTGAACCAGTTTGCAGCGGGGTGAAGGCTCCAGCCTGCCTGGTTTCAATAACCACGATGATGCTCTGTCACACTGGGGATTGTGGCTAAGTTTTCCCCACTTTGTCACAGCTTGTAAATCTTCTCGGCTCTAACATAACATCTTTATACAGTGAAACCATTCATTTTCACTCTCTATCATTTTGGAAGTGCTCTTGCAGATTACAGATAACATGTATGAAATATGAGCCATGTACTTTGGAAGAAAAAGCGATCTTAAAGAAGAGAAATAAGGGAGGGAAGGAAGGTTTTGAACTTTCTAAGTGGCTCTCTTGCCTCTCCTTTCCGTGTGCATCCTCTGCTGGTACATGAGCTCTTACCTGTGGTGTTTCACTGCTCTTTCCGGGAGTGGCTGTATAAACCCACGCAGTTGTCTGGACTAGCCAAGGCAGGAGGGGATCAATGAGGAGATCGATAGGGTCCCTGGGAGTCCTAATAGCCCTGTTACTGCTCCCTGACTCCCTGCCTGACTGCCTGATATAGCAGCACGCCGGGGGGGTGGTGGAGAAGTGTGCGTTTCTGAATGTGTGTGTGTGCCATCCAAATCCTGTCTACAACCCCCCGCTGAGTCTGTACTTACAGTTAGGCCATGATACAGCACAACAAGTTCTTTAATTGTGCCCATCGATGGAGCTGATGGCCTTGTGCTGCATGGCCTTCCACCGTGCTCCCTTTCTGTCTTTGTTTCATGTCGTCTGGACGTAAGCCAGGGAAAAAAAGTACTGCAACACAAAAATGTTGCATCACCTGAAAGGAGGAGGCGTTCGCACACCAGTGATGGAACATACTGCAGTTTTACCACTGATCTGATCCCAGTGTCCTAAAGTTCATACAGTGTGTCCTGTATGCAATGAGGCACAAAACAAGGGTGTGGATGTTGGGTGGTAGAAGGGTATGTGGCCTCTCTGACTGTCATACAAGAGACTGAGGTTTACATCCAATCACAGGCCTGCGATGAACATTTTAACTGCCCTTTTATTTACTGTAACCATGATCTTTCCCGAATGTTTTGGTTTCCATACTGTAGCTACCGCATGGAGATATTGCATTTTAAGCAAAAAAGTATACATTTCGAGCACAGACACTGCAGTGCAATGATTTAGTCACTGAACACAATCCAGATGTTTTGCAGATGTGCCCAGTATTGACACTCCTGCTGGTCAGTTTATTTGGCTCATATAACATGTGTGAAGTTTCTAAAGTCTGAGAAAACAAACTAATGATGCATGCTGAGGAAACTTAGTGGAGGTGTGGAGTCTCTTTGGTGTGGAGTGTTATTGAGCCACACCTGCTCTATGTCTTCGTGACACAAATTAGGTGTTTACCAGGCAGGAATTAGTCAAACATGTTGTTGAGTTGCATTATGGGAATAGCTGGGCCGGCTGTTTTGAAACTTGACTCATACTGCTAACTAAAAGTTTGGATATCTCGATCTCTGCTATATTGACTTTTACTGCTCTGTTTCTTTTTTTTTAAATTTGTCTCTTGTGAGAGCCAAACTTTATATAAGTGCAATACTAATTTTGAACTGTGAACTGTACAGTCTTTTTAATATTTATGTCTTTTGCACTATTTTTCTCTGTTGTTTGCACTGTTTTTATGAGAGCTGCTATTTTTAAATTTCGTTGTGCTTTTGACGGGACAATGACAATGACAATAAAAGAATTTTGATTCTGATTCTGATTCTGATTCTAATTTGCTGCAGCAGCCATCTTCAAAGGACAGGTCTGCTGTACTTCTTATTGTTGACAAGTTTCATGAAAAGACCTAAACCACCAATGTGTCTGTCTATATTTCAGTACTTTGGCTTCTCTAACCTGTCTGATACCACAGACCTTTAAAATGGCTCCTTAAAATAGACTGAAACCATAATTAAAAAAATTATATACTGTATTTGTATTTACATACATTCTCTCCGCGCTTCAAGTTAGTTCAGCATGCATCTATACATCATCTTCTCAGACTTACTTTACAAACAAAGCTCCAAGTAAAGCCAAGTAAAGTATGTGTAAAATCCAATACTTATCAACAGAAGCATCTCATTTGTTGTAATGTTTTCATCGGATTTAATGACTAAGAACTACATTTCAGCCTAATGCTGTTTAGTGTTTCATACTTGATGCATCGTCACATGATATACATTAACCTTATTTATTAATCTAATCAGCAATGTATGATGAGGTTTGAAATCTGCTTTAGCTGCCTCACTAAAATATTGCTTTTGTTATAATGCACCAGTGCTAAAAATGTAATGATATATGGACTCAGTTGCCACTTTGTTGGGTGCACCTTGCTAATATAATCTAATTAAACTGCTGCAGTAAATTGTATTTTCATGAAATTTCTATTGTTCAGTTTTTGTTTTAGAGGATGATTTAATCTGGGCTGTGGTGCTATTGAACTGTCTTGATTGAGTTATTGTTATAAATGACATGAACAAAATATTAGAAAACACATGACTTTTATTTGTTATTTTCTTTATTTTCACTTGCAATTGAACATTTTTCACTTGTTTCTACATATCTGAATGCTTCTTGAGCTACTTGTAATTCCAGCCTGATGACACATTTCCAGGTGGAAAAACCAATATAACCGTAGTTGCGGCTCCACCTGGTGTGCATTTGTAACTACTGAGGTCTCACTAGAACAAAAGAGTCTGCTTCTGCGTGTGTGATGTTACAGGGAGATATCTGTAAGGCAAAACTTTCGCAAACTCCCCGAGATGTATTTCTGATTTGTAGCCTAGATGATGAAGCCTACTGCAGTGTATGTGTCATCCAGTCCTTGTCTGCTACCCCCCTCTGTGCCTGCATTGATATTTACACCGTGATGCAGCGCAGGTTCGCTCAGTGTGCCCACTCGAAAATGAGTTGTGAAAAAGTACAATATATCAAGACTGCCAAAGCTTGCTGCTATCTGAACACCCCGCTGATTTCCCAGATTATCAGACTTCACACTGGCACCTCAGTTGTGGTAATAAACATGTGTAAGGGCGGCGTGTTGGTGAGGAAAGGAGCAACAGCAACACGAGTCCAAACTAAGTCATTGCAGTCTGAATTATCAGAATATAATTTGTAAACTCTGAAACAACGAGGGGGAGTCTTTAGCTTAGAAACCCAATTTCTCTGCAGTTGGGTTATTGCTGCGTTTCCCCCCAAAACATTAAAACCAGATGGGAATAAAAAAAAAGACTACAAAGCATGTGGAACCCGTTGCATGAGGGGCCAACAGGAAAATATTTTACAAAATGTGGGCTGAACACTCCGATACTTCAAATACTACACTGGAGACAGTTCCAGCTGAGGGGTGGTGAAGCTTCTGGAGAGCAAACATGGAACAACATTGGATGGGTTTCCACTTTAGCGCCGGAGAAGGCGGGCTTTTATTTCCAGCCATGTGGATCTGTCAGTCTAATTAAACCTACAGAATATATACAGTACGGGATCCCGCACCCGCATCAGACAATGTGCCTCTGCAATCCATTACGGCTCTCCACAAATAAAGCTGCGATCCCGGTCACACACCACATACATCACACACTGTGGATGTAAGGATGTAAAGTTCAAAGATCCGCAGTGGAGTCATGTTGGAGGCAGATGTTGCACCATATATCCAGAGCTCCCTACATTACGTTCCTCCTGGGTAAGATGATAAGATGATAAGGCCAGAGCCGTCCTGCATAGGCCGGGGGGAGACGTAATAATCGCAGCGTATAATTCAGGGTAATGAAGGCTCTGCCACTAGATCAGCCATAAAGAATGATAGGGGAGGCAGACGGGAAGCTGCTCACGCATTTGACCTCCACTGGCATCCCTCCACCTCCTATAAATTTGTGCTGTGGTCTGACTCCAGGCAAAAGGAAGGGAAGGTGGGAAATGAAAGGAAGGAGATGGACAGATGTGGAGAAAGACGAGGGAGCGGAAAAGACATCAGTGACAAAGTATAAGGGAGAGGAGGAGCTCACATTTTAGCCTCAGCCAAGACACAGAGGTCAAATCTTTTTGCTTGATCTTTACAAAAATATACTGTACTTCCTACATCCTTTGAGACCAGTGGAGCTGAACAGTGCTCCATAATGTATGTGGCCATGTTGTACCTCCTATGAGAAAAGGGACAGTTGAGAAGAAAAGTTGCATTGTTTCTTGTGATTGCAACAGTGTGTAAGGATTCTGTCATCTGTGAGTGACATATGAAAACATCCCCCAAAATAAACTACGGCATCTATTACCATCAAACCAGGAAACATTGTGCCATCTCTCACACAACTCTCTCCCACTCAGAGCGTCCCACCTCTCTGTTTTCCCTCCAGTTCATCGGTATGCAGGCGGTGTGGCGGTATACTGTGGGCAGCCGGGGCTGCGCTGCTCTCCTCTACATGTCTGCTAAATGACAGTAATTATTTTCCTGGGCTGCAGGCGACTCATGCATGTTTTATTTCCACCTCCACCTCCCCCATCTGCCTTCATGGCGATGCATGGCACACACCGTGGTGAAACGAAGGAAAGAAAACAGCGGATCATTTTATTTCTCTCCATACCTTCATATGGGTCCCCACTGGGTTCTCCAGCCTCCGTTCCTTTAGTGAGGAGGCCCGGTCTTTTATGGTACCAGGGGAGTTTTTGCAGGGACTGACAGATGCTGTTAGGCTGGTCTCATGATGGTCTAGACACAGATAAAGACACCTAATGGTGGTTTGCGTACACCGGCTGGCTGCTGTTGTAAGCATTTTGCTTCAAAATGGCCACCGTGTTTCAATTGGAGACTGTTCTTCCATGAAAAACAACCCCCAGAGGTTATTGGAGCGAGCACCTTATTACAACCCATAGTTACATTTCATTGTGATGATAGCGCCCTATTGTAGCCATGGTAATCAGGGGGAAGAAGGAGGAAGTGAGGTAATGTCATCTTAGTGCCACAAAGCAGGCATGGAGGAGGTTGGGGTGGATGGATGGGTTGACAAAAAACGTTGGACTTCAAGGTAGGAGACCAAGCAATAATTTATGTAACTTTGGAACCATGGGCCAAGGTCCTCTATTTTAACCCAAACCTTGATCTTACCATCAAACTAACCAAGTTGTTTTTGTGCCTAAACATAGACAAGCAGAGGTGAAAAATATCAGTAGGGACACTAACTCAAGAATTGCTCCTGTGGTTGCATCCATAGAATATCAACAAATGACCTACACAGTTGTTCAGATGGGAGGACTTTGTTCAGTTCAAGTCCAGGTGTTCCTTGATGCTGGAGGTTTCATCCATCAGTGTAGACCTCTCTTGATATCACCTGACCTGCAATGGCTCCTACGGACTGTGAAACAACACGCCTGTCCAAACACCTTAACCAGCCCGTATGTATTCAGCACTGACAGAACAGTTGATCATTGTTGAAACAATAGAAACCCCGTCAGAGCTCAGTCAAGGTTGCCTGATGAATGCATCCTATTAAATCTGGAGAAGGTTGCTCCTCTTTTTTTTTCTTCCCTTCATGGCACCGTGTTGTGTGTCACGCCGTCCTGTGACATGCAGCTCGTTTGGCGCGACTCAGGGGATCTCTAATACCCCTGCAGCTTTCATAATGAACATGTGGCTTCTCTCTCTTGGGCACAATTTAGCGTAATTCATAAGCAGAGGACGGGGCATTAGCCAGATGGTGCTGTGGGTGGCATCCTTTCTCTGGCCATCCATTAGAACTGCGTTGGTGACAAAATTCCAATGTGAGGAGACTGACAAGGTATCCACTTCCAGTGTCTGTCCAACTGTTTGTTTTTCGTTTGTGTACTGCGAGGATACTATAAGTGGATAAGTGGGATCTCTGTAGCGCTGGCTTTCTCAGGGGACACAAGTAAAATTAGAGGAATAAATAAATGCATGAATACATTTACATACAATAGAAATATTTTTGAAATATACATGCAGTGTCCTGACTAACCTGCTAAATGTTTTGAAAGAAATACTAAAGGCTGTGTCTGCATACTGCAGGGACTTGGAGGAGGTTTGAAAATACTAATTCATTCCAGATTAATTTAAGGCCGATCGTCTGTCTCTCCTTTTTTGAATCCTTACTTTGACTACTGCAGCTACACAATATAAATAAACTTATTTTGCTCAATGTTATATTCACTTTGGGCAAAGAGACAATTTTTATTTCTTGATGCTTCGAGGACACGTTTTCTCACAAATACAAACAACATTGATGATGGGAATGGTGGTAGCCAAAAAGCAGCTTCTTAAAGCTGCACAAATCAATATTTTTATATGAGCTATAGATCCAAAAAGTACTGAAAGAAGATGAACAAGCGATTGAGGTCGCACACAGCGATAAACCCACAAGCAGTGATCATTCAAATCTGCATTTGCCCTCATTTTTAGAGAGTGTTTTAGCTTCTTGAATTTCACTGTTTTGGTTTTATGGGATGTAACTACTATTTTTGATTCAGTCTAACCACTTTCGGCGACCGCACTTCCAACTGGCAGAGATGGTTGTTTACAGAAGAAAAACCTCTGATAAACACGTTGTACGCTCAACCATGTCTCCTACAAATGACATTTATATATTATTAAATAGTTTTTTACTTTGTGGTAACAAACATTATCATTGGAGTTCTTGTGACTAGATATACAACAATAGAAACTGGCATTTTCATTTTGAATCCAGTCCATTGGTACGTTCAGACAACAAAAGAAATTGTGGAAAACATTATGGATTTGGCTGAATCTTTATGTCTCAAGCCACTGCTAACTTTTTCTCTCACCAAAAATCCAATCTTTAACCACATACTGCCTGCTGCCTGTCTTTAAACATGACCATATTGCTGTAGTCACCACAAGCAGATATAGTTTTTTTAAATAAAACATTTTAGAGAAAATTAAAATGGAGTATGTTGCCAGTGAATATGTTCCTATGTTCAGTATCAGCATTTTATGATGAAACATATTTGCTTTCAGATATGTAGATGTTTGCTGAAATTCAAATTGAAAGAGATGGTGGAGACCAAAACAGAGCTAAAAGAAAGGGAATATTGGACTTACATTCTCCAGGTGGCCACAAACATGACTCCAAATGAATAATAATGTTGAGCTCTTGAACATATTAGCCATTTCAATCCTATAATGTCATATGTGGGATTTTTTTTTGTATTTCTGTGGGGCAGCACAGTCCAAAGACATGAATAGTAGGTTAACTGGTGATTTTAAATTGCCCATAGGTGTGAATGTGAGTGTTCATGGTTGTCTCTTTGTGTTAGCCCTATGATGGACTGGTGACCTGTTTAGGTTGGACTCCGCCTCTCGTCCTATGTCAGCTGGGATCAGCTCCAGTCCCCCATGACCCTCTACAAGATAATGTGAGTACAGCTAATAAGTAGACAGATGCACTTCTGTCGCCAAGTGACAAAAAAATTGAACAATGAAGCTTTAGAATGGAAAGCTCCGCTACGTTTCCGAAAACATGTTGGAAATATGATTTGATTTATGTTACGTTCTTAGAAAAACATTCATACCCTGAAATGTGAGACCTAAATGGGAAAACTCTCATCTGTAATTGTTTTGAGACAAAGCTAACGTGTGGGGTAACCTTTGTCTTCTTGATAACTTTTTTATTCTTCTTTTGTTTTGCAAAGGAACCAGTTGACAATAGTGTTTTGGTGATAACCTTTTACCTTAGTAACCAAGAATGTGTCCATCCTGCTTTCCTTTTATTTCCTTTTTTTGCTTTGTGGTTTTTATTTGGGAATTTTGCCTTGGGAATTAGTGACTTTCCTCAGTTTTCTAGTTGAAAACTTGGATCTACAGAATTTGTTTTTAATTTGTTTCGTGTGTTTCGTTGTGAGCAACAAAAACTATTTAAAATCCCGTTCAGTCATATGAACCAGAAATAAAGTTTTTTTTATTATTATTATAGGCATAGGAAAAGAGAGGACCACTCACTCTGACACAAAATCACAGACCAAACAAAAGGACACACAGGAACAACAACACATAACAACGTAACAACGGACTTTACATGTCTATATATCTGTTTGTTGGTTTCATCATATAATAAAAAAACAGCAAAGATTTTATGAACAAAAATAAAAATGTTTAGATTGAGATATTTCAAAGGCCCCATATATTGTGAGTGATACCTACAGACGCACACATAGGAGTTAACAGACACTC
>OMNN01101740.1:3001-20323 GCA_900302755.1 Chromis chromis
CACCACCAACCAGACAAACATCCCGCTAAAGCAGGGGTCTCAAACTGCGGTCCTAGAGAGCCACAATCCAGCATGTTTTAGATGTTTCCCTCTTCCAACACCTGATTCAAATGATCAGCTCATCATCAAGCTCTGCAGAAGCCTGATAACGATCCTGATCATTTGAGTCAGGTGTGTTGGAAGAGGGAAGCATCTAAAACATGCAGGATTGTGGCCCTCGAGGACCAGTGTTGTCCACCCCTGGACTGGATCGTGACACGAGTAACCAGCAATAACTGAACCAGCATACAGTGGAGCCTGAGCAGCTTGAAGATCTGGATTTCGCAGATGATGTAGCACTCCTAGCAAACGCACACCAACAGACGCAGGAAAAATCACGCAATCTAGAGATGACGGCTGCTTTGCTTGGCTTCAAAGTCAACTCATCAAAAACCAAACTTATGCGCATCAATAACAAGAACAACACCCCAATAATCATGGACCAGAACCCACTAGAACAGGAGTGCCCAATCCTGGTCCTTGAGGGCCACTATCCTGCATGTTTTAGATGTGTCCCTCTTCCAACACACCTGATTCAAATGATCAGGATCGTTATCAGGCTTCTGCAGAGCTTGATGATGAGATGATCATTTGAATCAGGTGTTGGAAGAGGGAATCTCTAAAACATGCAGGATAGTGGCCCACGAGGACCAGGATTTGGCACCCCTGCTCTAGAAGAAGTAGCCAGTTTTATATACCTGGGAAGTATAACCACTGTGGAGGGAGGAACGGAGGAGGATGTCACCGCCAGAATCGTGAAAGCAAGGACAACATTCAACATCTTACATTAAAATATGGAAAGCAAAAAACATCTCACTCAAGACCAAACTGCAAATTTTTAACTCCAATGTCAAATCCACCCGACTCTACGGCTCAGAAACCTGGAAAATAACCGCCAACAAACTCCAGGCAGTCCTCAACCGCTGCCTCCGACGCCTGCTAGGTATATACTGGCCCAACACCATCACAACCAACTTGTGTGATCTTACTAAACAAGAAACCATGGAAAGCCAAATTAGGAGACGGAAATGGAATTGGATAGGCCACACACTCAGAAGACCAAACACCTCAATAACAAAACATGCTCTAACCTGGAACCCGCAAGGTAGACCTAGGACCACCTGGAGAAGAACCACAGAACAAGAGATGAAGGAGCAGGGGCTGTCCCGGCAAGAACTGGCTCGGAGGGAACAAGACCGCAGAGGAAAGAGGAGTTTCATCAGTGGTCTGTGTTCCCAGTGAACTTAAAGGCCTAAGTTAAGTAAGTATTAAAGTCTGGACAACATGTTTTTGAGAGAGTAGCTAATTTGTTCTCACAGCTTTTAACATGAAGTACAAACAGGGATATTCTGTGTGGTTGTTCTAACACTGCTTTTGTGATTTTTAGCAAGCTGAGGACAGAAGGAATCACAGAATTTTCTCACCATCATAAAAGTCTGTTTTCTCCAGAACCTTCGTACATCTTTCAGGCATCCGTCAGCCTGTAATAGCTTTCTTTCTCTCCATCTCTCTTACTTTGCACCCTCCTTAGTTAGTTGACTTCCTCTCACTGTTTAAAAGCTTTTCAGGACCTGGAGGATTAGATTAAAGTGTAAAGTGGATTCCTTGGTAAATCAATAGGTGTAACAATGTACTGGGGCTTCCCATATATTCAAGGCCTTTCTAATGCGTCTGTAATGTAGTCCTGTACACCCACACAGGTGTTTTCAGACACTGTAGATCATTTGCCCTCTGCTTATTATGATGGGTTAATGGAAACAACAATGAAGGTTTAATAAGTTGTTGCACATCTACCAAAACTATTAGGGGAGATTCAGTCTGAAGATGTCCACACACTCCTGAGAAAAGGTCTTACACCCTGTACAAAACTTTTAGGTTTCTATCCAGTTGTGGTTAACCTCTGGTAATTTTGCAGCAAGGTCATATTTTCATATGCAAATTAGGTTTGTAGCAAACTTGCGGTGAACTTCTGACTAACTTTGTGTAAAACAAAACAGTCTAATGCATTTGCTTTACCAACTTCATCCTTCATAGGGTCACGGGGGTTGGAGCCTTCCTCAGCTAACAACCATTCCTGTAAATATAGAGCAGCCGACCAGCAGATTCCAACCACTTCCCACCGTTCAAGTACCTGGAAAATCAATATTAAGATACTGTAAAAATAACAAACTTGCTACAAACAGTAAGGATTCCAGCAAACCTGCCTTATGGAAAACTTGTTACCAGAATGCAACTAGAAGTTTAGAACTGCTGGCAAACTGGTGGCAAACACTGGCTAACATGTTACTGCCAGAATATTCCTAAAGGTTTTCTATTAGTGGCCAACAATGACAGTTACAAAACTTTTAAATAAAACCGTTAGCAACCATCCTATTATTGTAAAACTATACTTGATAATTGAAGCAATTTATCATTAAGTTGCGGGAAAGTTTGCTTTCGTTTTGGTTTTTGAAGACACTTTCTTTTTAGGAAGCTTCTCCAGCTATCACTGTAGGGACTCTGAATCTTGTCCTGATGAGCTGCTCTCTTGTGTTGGTCCATGCCCTTGTGGAGCGTCCTGTATACAGGTCTTTGAATTCCTCGCTGCATTGGACTGTATATGCAACATTGTGCAGCTTGTGTTTGGGTGTTTCATTGAACCAGTCTTTGTCTCAGAGCGTTGCTGGGTCTGCAGTGCATCTGGATGTTGTGTTTGGAGAAAATCCTTCTCACTTTCTCAGACAGACCAGCTACATATGGGGCAAGTTAACAGGTCATGAGCCATGTAATTTGAGGGTGAGAGTAAATATCACGTCTCCAAGAGCCAAAAAGAAAAGTCAAGTTGCCTTCTACTGAGGCGCTTAGGATTACCATGAACTGGAAGACTGAGAATCTACACTGACATATTTGTTTGAAACTGCACTACTGTGTTTTCCTTGAATCCTGAAATTAATATTTTGTGCTTGTAAATTACTAAGAATATGACATATACCGAAAAGGCATAACATTATGAGCACCTGCCTAATATTGTGTTGGTCCCCCTTATGTAGTCAAAAATGCTCTGAACCATTGGGCATGGACAAGAGGACCTCTCAGGGTGTCCTATGGGGTCTGGCAGCAGGACGTTGGCAGTGGATCCTTTGGGTACTCTGGCTTGTGCAGTGGGGCCTCTGTCAATCAAACTTTTTTCCACTGCATCCTGTTGATGCTTGATCAGAATGGGGTCTAGGAATTTTGGAGGTCAAATCAACATCTTGTCATGTTCCTCAAGATGTTCCTGATTGTTTGATGTTGTTGCCATGTGGTTTGGTGCATTTTCCTGCGGGGGTAGGCCAATGACATTTGGGATTGTCATCTGCATGAGGGAGTGTGCTTGTTCTGGGACAATGTTTATCTGGGTGTCTAAGTCTCATCAACATGGATGCCAAAATCCAAGGTTTTCCAGCAGAACACCACATAGTACCAATATGATCAATGTTATTCACTTTACCTGTCAGTGGTCATAATGTTGTGGCAGATCGGTGTAAAGTACACATTGCTTCCTGCACTGGCAATAGATGTTGGAATTAGAGGTAAATAAGGTTGTTCAATATGGATAGAATTCCTTGGGGTACTAGACTGCATGCGTCTCGTCACACTGCAATGATGATTCTTGATGGGCACATTGACTGCGGCAGAGACCGAACCCGTGATTTCTCCAAACACTAGACATTACTCAGATTTTACACATTCATGCCTAGAAGCGGTACAACCTCAATTTTTTACTGTCAGACACTCCGCAGCTCTCCGGAGTTATTGGAATTCAAGGCTGACTTCATGCTTCAAACAAAGTGCTTGTTTGAGATGAGGGATGCAGTCAGATTGAGTCTGAACAGTTTTTGAATTGCAGGTAAACCAACAATCTGACAGTGACTCCCACTTTCTTTGAGCCTGGCGGAATTAAATTTTGCAGTTTCGCTCCGCCATAATTGGCATGACTGTCATCCTCTTTTGCATCATAAAAATTCCCCTCAAAGTTCTTTGCGGTGTATCTCACCCCTGATTTGTTTCACCACCTTAATGCCTCGCTGTTCAAACTCTGCTACTCACCTCTCATAAATAATGAATGAGGGCTAACTGTTTGTCTTGTGAAATTGTCTGCGAGTAATGTAAGCGCCTTGCTCAAGGGTGTAGTTGATGAGGGGAGGGAGGAATGTGCACTTGTCTCACCTTTAGGCCAGCTGCTCTCAGTAAATGTTATTGAAAGAATACTTTAATGTGCTCCTCATTTCTGTCAATGAATGAACCCGTCTGCACGCAGGTATTTTGGTCTTCCTTGAAAACAAATTTCAGATTATGAAAAGAAAACCTATGTAGCCACAAGGACTCATCCTATGAATAGAAATTAAGTTTCTACAAGTATATAAGTTGCGAGTTAAAACAAAAAAAAGCACAGTTTTCCCAGGAACTCGTTACAGAGCCAGCGAGGCAGGGCTTAATGTTGTTTTGACTGAATTGTAGTTACCAGTAGGCCACCATGATGAAGCTCAATTAGAGCAGCATGCTATAAGCTAAGCAGAGGTAATCGCTGGGCGGAGGGCAAACCAACGTGGAGGCGCGGATATTCACCGCGAGCAGAAAGAGCGAGGGATTCACAATAGGACCTGGAGTCGTGGAGAGCAGCTAATGAGCCTACATGATTCACGCTTGGTCTCCCCCACAGAGAGCCTTGTCCTGGGCAGAGTGGAGGCAAGCTTGAGGTGCAGTGTCTGCTCCAACACATTCCATGACGCAGCCCGTCAGAGCCAGGAGGGTAGAGGGGTGATTAAAAGTTTCTCTCGCAGACGCTGAGTGAAGGAAAATCTGCTGTGTCTTATTGGAGTCGTGAATCAATCAGGAGACTGTGGATGTGCCAGTATCAGTAAACAATGCAAGACAATGTGTCCATTAAGTCTGTGTCTTTTCCATTCAGAGTTTTTCTAAAGGTCCTAAAAGCCTTTGAGAGAAAAATTCAATGCCAAATTGTCAGTGCAACAAGTTTACTTTTCTGGCAACTTTACACAAGACAACAGACATATTGTATGCAAAACCTGTCTCTAATACAGTTCAGATGTATTTGTAATTGGATAAATGAGCTGCAATACTTTGCAATTGAAGTATTATGTTTGGTTTTTTGTGTGAAGTTTACATGCTCACAGGGTTTCCTCCAGATACTCTGGCTTCCTCCTACAGTCGAAAAACATGCAGTCCTGGTGAACTTGTGAGTGAAATTGATTGCAAAGGTGTCCGTCTGGCCATGTTCAAAACTCTGTCCAGAGAGCTTCCCTTCCTTTCATCAGATGCGTGCTGAGAGAGGCTCAACACTCAAAGTAAGAGGCAACCTGCAATGCTGGTATACAAATGGAACTCCTGTTTTTTGTAGACAGTCTGTTCATTGTGGGTATCCACAATATAATAAGACTAAATAATTGTATAATTAGGTTTCCCTAAGAGCTTTATTGAAAGGCATCTAGACTTCTCCTTTTTTTTTTGGTTCTTGAAGATGTTTCAAGAACAATTCAAGAGGCTTCATTTCAGTTCTTCAAAACTGTTCAGAACTGTTCTAAATCTGTCGGTCTAACAATCTGACAGTGATTCCCACTTTCTTTGAGCCAGTAGACAGTCTGTTCATTGTGGGTATCCACAACATAATAACACTATTATAATAAACAATTGTATAATTAGGTAATTATAAGAGCTTCAGTAAAAGGCAACTCGACTTCTCCTTTTTTGGTTCTTGAAGATGTATCATCTCTCATTCAGGAGACTTTTTCAGTTCAGTTCTTCAAAACTTTTCAGAACTGTTCATTTCTGTTCTTCAGAACTGAACTAATCTCTCCTGTCTCCAAGAACCAAAAAAGATACGTCCAGTTGCCTTCTGCTGAAGCTTTAAGGAATAAGGATTACAATTATTAATGTTGACTGAGCATGAGAGTTTGGTGTGGTTATCAGCAGGTCTCTAATGTTTCCCTATAGACTCAAATCAAATTGTTCGTAGATTTGCACCTGTCTAAAGAGTTTGTTCTAGCTACGCTTAAATAAGAGGATTTTGTGTGTAATCTAATGACATATTAGCACTTTTGACAAACCGGTAATAACGTGCTTGCTTCATTGTTTTTGGTTCTTG
Organism: Chromis chromis; assembly: GCA_900302755.1. NCBI lineage: Eukaryota > Metazoa > Chordata > Actinopteri > Pomacentridae > Chromis > Chromis chromis. The sequence continues at coordinate 9,165 of OMNN01101740.1, forward strand.
AAGATATTCCATCTCATATTCAAGTGACTTTTTTAGTTCAGTTCTTCAAAACTGTTCAGATCAGTTCAGCTCTGTTCTGCAGAACTGAACTGATCTCCTAAGAAGACTCTCCAAGAACCAAACAAGAGAAGTCCAGTTGCCTTGTACTGGAGCTCTCATGATTATAATTATTAATGTTAATTAAGCTTGAGAACTTGGTGTTGTTATCAGCACATCTCTAATGTTTTTTCTATAGCCCCAAATCGAATTGTTATATAAGTGCAGCCATAACAAACTTTCGACAGGTGCGAATCTAATAAGAGGATTTTGTCTCGATTGTCATGACATATTAGCACTTTTGATAAACTTAAAATAATGTGCTTGTGGAATTGTTTTGGTTCTTGAAGATGTTTCATTTCTCATTCAAGAGGCTTCTTCGGTTCTGTTCTTCAGAACTGAATCGATCTCTCCTGGAGAGTCTCCAAGAACCAAAAAAGAGGAGTCCAGTTGCCTTCTGCTGAAGCTTACAGGATTATCATTAATACAGTTGACTGAGCTGAGAGCAGATCTCTCATGTTTTATCCTATAGACCCACATCAAACTGTTACTAGATTTGCACCTGTCTAAAGAAGTTGCTGCACTTAAATAGCAGGATTTTGTTATTATTGTCTATTATCAGGACACACTAGCACCAGTAATAATGTGCTTGCTTTATTTATTTATTTCTTAGCCCTTGAAGATGTTTCATTTCTCATTCAAGAAATGTTTCTCAAAACTGCTATTTTATTTCTGTTCTTCAGAACTGAACCGATCCCCCCAGGAGAGTCTCTGTACTCTGGACTGAAGCTCTGCAAATTATAATTATTACTTTCGACTGAGCTGGACAGTTTGGAGTTATCTGCAGGTCTCAAATCAAACTTTTAGTAGATTTTTGCACCTGTCTAAAGAGTTTGTGCTGGCTGCACTTAAGTAACAGGATTTTGTGTTTATATGATGACAAATCTTTTGGCAAACCTGCAATAATATTTTGCTTTTGCATTATCTAAATCTAAGTGATTTGCTGTTTGTGAATTGTTTCCTTTAACTCTTTTTTTTTTTGGACTTAAAAAGCAGTTTGAATGCATGCAAAGTTCCATGTGCATTTGTTTTATCACAGGAGTCGTGAAGGACATCAGTGTTGCAACAGTGTAAATCTGTATGTAAGTGTGTGGATTGAGGAGCGGTCTGTCAAATATCTCTAGTAGTTATTAAAATAGCTGCTAAATATCCATCCAGACTTTTAAACCCCTGCGCCCTGTGATTGGCTGCCGGCCGGTCACGTGGGGGAGTGCAGTCAGTCGCTGTGCCGTGCCTCGAGCCAGCGCTGAGTGGAGCCTGTCTGCCAACAGCTTCAGCAGCGGCTCTATCTGGATCCTACTACACTCACTGACAATTAAAGGAGGCCCCCTTTTTCTTCTTATTTTCGAGGACTATTCTTCACCATGGGCGACAAAAAGAGCCCTACCAGGTAATGCGGCCGTCCCCTGTCGATTTCGACCCGTTTTGCGCGTTTGGGGCTCGATATTCGGATGCGTTTCTCTCACACAGAGATCGTTTCTCCCTTTTTCAGTTGGTATGCCACAGCTAGCTAGAATAGTGCAGTCACTATGGCGGCTTCTCGCTCCCTACAACCCAGTCACTTAACAGACAAAGGGAAATTTTTCGGAGGAGACGCCTGGCATTCCTTGAAACGCTCTTCCGTCTCGACGAAGCCTTTTGGAGGGTCAATGTCGAAATGGGCATTGTTCGATATTGGTTTTGTTAGCCGACATGCTAAGCTTCGATGCCGAAATTTTTAGCAATGCTTGCCTGCCTGCCTGCCCTGCTAGCCTAGCTGGCGATACAATCGGACGGTGTGGATAGTCGCCCGCTTCTCCACTGTGGAGATTTATGAACCCAAGGAGGTCTACTTGCCGGGACTCGAACCCAAAATTAATGACAACACCACCACGCTTTGTGATGTGCCGGGCAGCTCGTATATCACGCGCCGGGTGATGTTTGTCACAATCGCCGTTCTTGTTAATTCACGAAACGTGCGCCGGTGGCATTTTGTGAAACTAACTTGACCTTAACATTTGTCTCGTTTTGTTGTAAGGCCAAAAAGACAAGCCAAACAGACCGCTGACGACGGCTACTGGGACTGTAGCGTCTGCACCTTCAGGAACACCGCCGAGGCTTTCAAATGCAGCATCTGCGATGTGAGGAAGGGCACATCCACAAGGTAACGTAGCGCTCCCTCTCTCTCCCCTCTCTTCGTCTGAGCGTCTCGTTTTTCCCCTGCCTGCCTGCCTGCCTGGCTGCAGCAGCATTGCATCGCAATTTATGGGAATGACAACTTTGATCGACAGCCTATTTGTCTGTGTGCGAATGGGGAGGTGGGGGACTTGTTGATGGACAATCCGTGCACATATCTCCCCGCAGTTGTGTTGGATTATCCGTGTAGTTTGTAGTTTTTCATGCGACTAACATTGCATTGCTTTTATGCATTCGTCTAGGTAGGCTGACTGCCTCACTAGCCAGAGGGGGGGAGGGATGGGGTGGGGAAGAGGGACCATACTTCATGATGGCTGTACAGCTACAGTGCATCAACAGAGCAACATCAAAAGGGATGGGTTTATTTTTTTTCCATGGAGTGAAACAAGGTGAATGCCTGTGTGTGCATTTCACCTACCTGTAGGATTGCAGACATTCAGATTTACTGTGCATGAGGCTGAAAACTGGTTCAACTCCAGATGTGCATTTTGATATCCCTGAGTTCATCTGACTTTCCCCCTCTCATGCCCTGTAGTTAAAGGCAGTGTCATTTCACAAGCAACCTGGCATCACCCTGAGAAGAAGTTCACAATTATTTAAATGCCAAAGAGTATTTTTTTTCAATGTCAGTCCAAACATTTGTCAATGCTTAATCATTTTCAAAACTCAAACGCGCTTTATTCCCAAAGCTGTTCAGTGAATTCGCTCATGTTTGCTCTCAGATATATCTCCAGATTAATATCAGCATTTATCGTAACAGGGTTTTGTGTCCCAGACATTTCCCCCGAGCTTAACTCAGAATACATTCTGTGATGTCAGCAGAAGACATCGTCTTATGGGAAACTGAGATGAAATCATTGTACAACGTCGTGATGGGATTCCCTTTCAGTTTTGTGTATACTGACGCCCACTCCTTCTGTTCTGGGGAATGTTTCTGATCACAAGTTGTGTGTGCGACGGTGTGCGTTTGTTTGCTCGTGTCATCAGTTGCATGATGAGACGGAGAGACAGATGAGTCATTTGTGGGTTTGTTGACAAGTCCCCTGCACTCTAACCTTTCCAGCTGTGGTTTCACAATAAGTGGCTCAGCTGACACCCCTGGCACACCGTGGATGGGGAGAGCACACTTAACGCTGGTTTGCTGAGAGTCCACAAGATTGAGCTCGATCTTATTCGTCTAGCTCCCCTCCCCCCGCGATCTTTTCCCAGCATCGTGTAGCTTAAGACCACAGCTGATGATGTAGGCTGAGCACGCTGCATGAAAGCAGGAAGCGGAGACAAGCATGTCGTAGCCATCCTGCCTCTGTGCTTTGGCAACAGCCCAGTTGCCTCTATTTGGTAAATGGGAGCACATGACATCACTGGAGTGGTTGTCACACATTCCTGTTTGATCTGAATTGTTAACCTTTGATTAATTCAGTTGTGTAGTTGTGGGGCTGCCTCTTATTCTAATGAGTACTAATTAGCCGTCTTTTCTTCACTGTTTGATGTATTCTAGCAAGGCATGGGACGAAGCAAGATGCTCTTAGCTAAATGATTTACACTTAAGGCTGTGTGTGGATGTTTGTCTTGCTGCTTTTATCTGGGGCTCCACTTTGAATGTGCGTTTATGCATGAGGACACATGTGTTCCCTAATTAGAGTTCCTCATTGCTGGTAGAAGTCGACACTGAAGTTTGATTTGGAGCATTGTGTTTACTGCAAGATAGGTGATCTTACATACTGATTTGTGCCACCTGTGTGAGATGATTATACTGAAGGCTTTTTTGAAAAGTCTGGTTGCGTGTTGGGTGATTGTGAAAGTCCTGTTGCTTTAGTATTGACTGTAAGGAGAAAACAGATGCAGCTGAAGTTTCAGGCAGCATTGCAGTCAGTCGTACACCTCATCTACTTCTGAATAGGTTTTTGTGTACAACAGGTAGCATTTGGCAGATGCTCATACAGTAATGTGCTTGCTGGCTGCAGTTTGAATCAGGGTCTATCAGCCTGTCCCAAATGAAATTCAAAACCGGTTGCATATTTGCATCCTCTCTGAGTTTGATAGATCCACGCCTCACAGTCTGCACTAAGTCATTAAGACCCCAGCTGTTTCTAGTGGTGTTGATGGGGAACACACACTTGACATGATACATGGCGATAGACAGGTATTGGCTTACACTCTGATGAGTGTAATCACACTTTGTGTCCCCAGCCAGCGGTGGGCAAGCTAGAAAACGGGAGGCCATGCATCTCTGATTTGTTCTAATGGAGTCAAGAATGTGTGTTAACGAGAGCAACGCTGGCTGTGGCATCAGCATGCAAGGAGAGGCCCCCGTTCTTCCCAGCCGAGCGCAGCCTAACGAACCTGTTGACCCAGTCCAGCTCGGTGATGAAACATGATACCCAAGTAGGCTAAATCTAGCCTCTGCCACTCTGACTCTTAAACAAGAAAGCACTCTGCTTTTTGCACCTGACCCCGCTGCTAATCTACAAGTCCAAGCAGCCCAAGTGTTCAGCCTCTGCAATTCAGTACCCGCTTCTTTGGTAATTGGAGAAGGGCTTGCATTAGCATCCCCTGTGAGGTGGATGCTATCATATTTAAATGTTTCTGGCATCTGAACCCGATCGCTGTGTGAATGTGACACTGTGTTGCTGTACATCAGTTTGCTTTGTGGTGGTGTTTGGTATGCACCTCTGGCAGCCCCGGGGCCCAGAGAGAAACCATTAGGAGCCCTCTAAAGTTGATTGATGGTGGGGATCACAGGAAGTCTTGAGGTACCTCAGTCTTTGCTGTTATCTTCGCTCTATTGCTCTGTAGTCAACCATTTCAAGTCGCTTTCATCTCTGCTTTATATAAAACAGAATAAATGGATGTTTCTCACAAGTTAGCAAAATGCATTGCTGATTAAATAGGAAAACTTGTGAAATAGTCCACAAGGTATTTGAAACCCTGACTGCTGCAAGGCCACTGAAACTAAGCCATTATGACTGATAGTAGTAAATGATCTTACTACTAATGAACATTTTTACAACCATCATTTGTAGTGAAATCAAAACAAAGCAGCTTCTTCGTACAATGTTTCACTGATGTATTTACTACACAGTAAATGCAGATGAACAGATTAAAAGGTTATCAAAAAAATATCAGGTGATCTCAATAAGTCAAGACTGCTTCTTAAAAAAGCCGAATCCGGGGTGCCCCGATAGCCTAATGGTTATGTTGGGTGACCCACATGCAGAGACATGGCGGCTGTCCCAGGTTCGAGTCCAACCACGGGCATTTGCCGCATGTCCCTCCCCGCTCCCTCCTGTTTCTGACTCTGTCCACTGACCTATCAAATAAAGGCGAAAACCCCAAAAAACAAATAAATAAATACATTTAAAAAAGCTGAATCCGTCTAAGAAATCAGGATTGGCTGTGTGAAATATCTAGGGCTGGTCCCGAATATTCGAATATCCGAATATTCTATGTATAGTGTGGCCATACTGCCTTGTGGATGCCTGATCCCGTCAGATCTCAGAAGCTAAGCGAGGTAGGGCCTGGTCAGTACCTGGATGGGAGACCGTGAGGGAACACCAGGAAGCCTGGGTGAATGCAGTGTGAGAGTGAGTGGGTGGTGGTCGGAGGGACTGATGGAGCAGATTAGCAACCTTGCTTCCGTCAGTCTATCCCAGGGCAGCTGTGGCTACATACAATGCATTATTATTATATCTGGTTGTTGGACCAGGTTATTTCAAGAATTTCTTTACTCTATGATCCCCTAATCTTGTGCAGCAACAAACTTATCAGACACAAATATTATGTAAACCAAAACTGGCATTAGAATGAACAGGAGGAAATAATCGTCCAGAACAAAAGACGTTTTGGCTTTAGTTCATAATGAGTGATGTTGTGCTGAAGATAAAGTCTGATCTGAAGTTGACAAAAGAAATGTGACTGGCAAAGGCTGTTGCTGATTTCCTCAGTCGCTTCCTTCTCGTCCTTTAATGTAGCTTTACATCGGTCAGGTGCTTTCATCTGCATCCTGCCTGTATTTCCAGGGTGTATTTCCACCTCTCCATCAGGCGGTGCATGTATGCCGATGAGTCTCTTTATGGAAGTGTTTGTGAATGTGTATTTTTGCAACTGCCACCTCCCTCTCTCTCTCTCTCTCTCTCTCTCTCGCTCTCCCTCTCGCTGCCATAAACGCTCTCTCTCCACCCCGTCCCCTCAGCATCTCTCTCTCTCTCTCCCTCTCTGATATACATAGCAATGACCCCTGTCTCAGTCATGCTGGCACCATGCTGTGAATTCCATCTAAGCAGAAAAACAAGTGGAGATTGTTATGCAAATGGCTATGTGGTGGGCCTTGTGCAGGAGGGGAAAAAATGGCGATGTTTGTATCCTCATGTGTGTGTTGGGAGGCTGTGAGAGAGAGGGGAAAAAAGAGGGAAGGAGATACAGAAACTAAAAGAGCAAGAGAGAAGGGGGAAGAAATCAAAAGAGAAGAAACAAAAACGGAGGGGGCAGGAAACATATTAAAGATGCAGAAAACAGACCGGATGGCATGATAAGATGCTCTTTTGAATGTATATTTACAGAAATAAAATCCGCCATGGGCAGGCGATCTATACTTGCAGGATGTGTTTACCATGTGAGGCATCCTCACTGATCAGGCAGGAGTCAGTGTGTGTGTGTGTGTGTGTGCATCATGCAAATGAGTCCTTTTGTGGGACGTTTGTATATTTTTGCATCATATACCATATGTGTGTGTCCGTCTGTGTGTGTTTCTGGAAAAGCTGACTCTTTCCATTTCTTCCTTTCGGCATCCCGTGTAGAAACACATATGCAGATACATGTGCACACACACAGCAGGAAGAGCTGGGAGGTAATGAAGGGAAATAGCAGGTCAGTTACTGTTTAATTGTCATTGCACTTCATTGGGAACACATCAATCCAGCGCTGCTTCACTGAGCAGAAAACAATGGCTTCACACACACACAGACACACACACACACACACACACATTGAAATTGGTGATATCTCTAACATGTGGAAGATAAAATACATACATCATGTGTCTCTTATAAAAAAATAAAATAAAATTAACCCCTTATAAAAAATGTAATTGTTGCTGTTGATGGTTGGGTGAACAAACGACAGAACTCTGACATAGGATACTGCAGTTTGCACTGTGTTTTAAATTAAAATGCTAAAATCCTCAGCTGGGGGTTAGGCTTATGCCCCCAACTATGAGTGGCAAGAAAATGACATAAGGCAACATAAAGCAGTCCTATGTTCTCCAAAGTTAGCAATAACCTGAACCTTGTGAGAACTTGTAGGACAAAGGGAGCTGATCCTGCTTTGGTGAAGGATCAAATGTATCTTAGTCAATAAAACTACTCATTTCTGACAGATGTGATTTAAATAGTGAAGATTTTATTTTCATGGATGTTCTCAAAATACACTCCTCCCTGTTTCTTATTTATAAGCTTAACCCTCTGAACCCCAAATTTTCGGGCATTGTTTTTGCTCCCGTCACATTTTTCCTCACTCTAATATAAAATCCTGCACCTCTATGGAAACAGCACAACCATGGCTAGAAGTAGAGAAAGTATCTTTGTGCAGTATGACGCACATATAATACCATGGATAATAAGAAAAAAAGTGAAAGAACAGTTGAAGTTGGATTTCTTTGGCTTTATATTTCACAAAAGTTAATATAACCTTGAATCAACATGTACTGTAAAAACAGTTTTGTCCACATGTTATTGATGTTGTAAGAATATTTCACCCTGGTAAGTGAATCATTCAACAACTTCCTGCTCTGTATGCTGTTTTTGAGCCATGCTGCGTTTATTTTATTGATTAAGTATGTTTTAAAGTCCCTCTTGTTTTTCCTTCTCTGCACTTTGTTAACACAGCCTGCAGTTCAGCTGAATGTTAATCTAATTTGAGTCACGTGACTGCTGGTCACAGTCATGACTTCTCAGTTGCACTGACAAGCATAGATTTCTCTCTAACAGTTCATTTTTAAGCATTTTAATAAATTAAACATGTAGAAAATAGTGATTTTAATAAGATACCACATTTTCACGCCTACATTTGGTTCTTTTTCATCACAGAACTACATGTCTCATGATTCATTCAAAGACCTCTGGAAGGATTTGTTGATTCTTCCTCATTTTGGCTCTGATAAATGGTGAAATTTGGGCGATTTTTTAAAATACAAAACGACTTTCAAGTTTGCAAGTTTTGGGGTTCAGAGCATTTAAGAGTTCTTGCTGAAGTATTCATAGAGGCGCCTCCTACCCTGCAAGAACCTGGAAATTAATTTATTTACACATTTAGCTTGATGGAGCTAAGAGTGTTCTCAGGGTGAGAAACGCCAATATAGTAAACAATAAACAATCTAAAAGTGACAAATACAATCTAACAAAATCAGACTACAACTTAACCTCCTGATAAACCAAACGAAATTGGCAGCTCAGCCTTTACACACATGAAAAAAAAAGGAAAGAGGCGAAGAATATATTATAGAGATTGTAGCGAGGCAAAAATTTGGCTTTGAGAACAAGTGTGGCTGGTTGGAAGGAGAGGAAGATGAACTTCTCTCCATGCATCACTGGCGCCATCTTAGTGTGCCATCATCTGGTAAGAAACAATTACTTGTGAGAGTCAGCAGCAAATGGACCAATCACACCCTCCTCCTGATATTATTTACACACATGCATGCAAGCCCCACACATCGCATGTCATTCCTACTCAGTCATGTACTGTTTGTCACTAACAGATCTACAGTTTGAACATACAACAAGAAAGACTTAACAGCTTAAGTTAACACGGCTATGTTTTGTAATTTCCACTTACCGGTCAGAAACAGCTCCACAACTGTAAAGCAAATTCAACAACCCTGGGCTCTGTGGCTAAGGGACATTTGAAATCCATACATGAGTGACATTTGAAAAATTCCACCAAATAATAAAAGGGTCACTTCTGCCTAAACGTTATTTTATATTATCAAGTGAACAGCAGTCTTATAACAAGGAGTCAGTGACACTAATGCAACTGGACCTGCGCTACAACTTCTCAACTGCGATTCTATCTAATCTAATGCAACAGCAATGGAACAAAACAATGTTTATAGTTCTAGTAGCACTTGGGGGCCTCTCCATTTTAGCCATTTGGAGAGCTCTGAAGAGCAAAGTGTGCCACGCTAGGTGACCTTGCCAGAATGGTGGCAGTGGGTAAAAACAAACAGAGCTTTGTCCCTTTACTGGAACCATTATAGTGGCACGTTTTACAAAGCTGGGGTGAGACTGTCGTTAGCCTAGCTTAGCATAGAGACTGGAAGAAGGGGGACACAGCGAGCTTAGCTCTCTACAAAAGCTCACAAAATTTCTTAAAAGCCACAGTTGGTGGTTTTAAGAGGAGTTACATGATGGAACTGTTTCATAGTGAATAACAGTTGGGCACAGTGTCTTTCGAGAGCTTATTGTTGCAAGGAGGTTGCCAGGTTTGGTGCCATCATTTCTGTACATAGATCTGTACTAAATCCTGTGCTCACAGATTGTATCTGGCATGTTATTGTCACAGATAATACACCTAAAGTACTGTGGCAGGCTTGCGTGGAAGGAAGAACTGTGAGACAGAGATCTCACTTTAATAGAGCGCTTCCTGTGCCCTGTACAGAGAGAAGATACAGGAACGCTGCTTTACTGGACATCTGCACACCTCTGAACTTCTAGCCGGACGTCATTAACCGCTACAGGAGTGTCTGTCATGATGGCCTGCTGCCAGAAAACCCCCACAGTGTTCTCGGCCACACAACATCAAAACCCACGTGAGCACCAACAATCACAGATTTACTCATTTAGCTATTTTGATTTGAATATTAGCATTCCCACCATTATTTGTGCTTTCCAACATGGAACTGCCTGTAGTTCAAGTGACTTCCTCCTTGGATCCTGTAGAAATAATAAAAAAAACAAGATACATCTCTGGAGAACTAGGAAAAAATGAATATGTGCCATTATTAAAAGGAGAATAATTTAGCCCTACATGAAGCAAATAGCGAGCATGACGAAGATTCTGTATATGTCATAGACACCAAAGTGGATACATCATGAGCATGTCCTTTGCATTTCATGGATTCCATGGTAGGACTCAATACAGTACAAAATACAATATCAGTGCTTGAAAGAATAACAGCAAACAAAACAACAGCCACAGTTACCCTACAATCTCAAAAAATATATTTATTAAATTGGTTTTAATCACTTCATGTCACTTTAAGAAAAAAAAAAAGTAAATGAGCATATTTTCCAAAATATGCCACTGTGCCTTTTAAACATAACCTTATTTAATTGTGCTTTATTTGCCAAGAGGAGATATTACAAGAAAACAAATGAAATGAGCTGCAGGTACTTTCAGTAAGAATGTGTTTCTGTTGATAAAAAAGCATTCCTCGCAGCATTATGCATCTTACTACAGCAAATTAGTCGTATATGAACTTTTTTTCCCCACAGGCTTGAAGGACGTATGTGTGTGGATGTGTCTGTAATGGTGTATGTGTGTGTGTGTATATGTGTGTGTATGTGGATGTATATGTGTGTGTGTGTGTGTGTGGATGTATCTGTGACGGTGTGTGTGTGTGTGTGTGTGTGTGTGTGTGTGTGTGTGTGTGTGTGTGTGTGTGTGAGTGTGTGTGTGTGTGGGTGTGTGTGTGGGGGTGTGTGTGTGTGTGTGTGTGTGTGTGTGTGTGTGTGTGTGTGTGTGTGTGTGTGTGTGTGTGTGTGTGTGTGTGTGTGTGTGTGTGTGTGTGTGTGTGTGTGTGTGTGTGTGTGTGTGTGTGTGTGTGTGTGTGTGTGTGTGCGTGTGGGTGTGTGTGTGTCTGTGTGTGGGGGTGTGTGTGTGTGTGTGTGTGGGTG